>JBBKCR010050763.1:0-10815 GCA_037577295.1 Ladigesia roloffi | reverse complement strand
ACGATAATACGGTATACCACGGTAAAATAGGGAGGCGGTATGACGGTATCAAAATTTGGATACCGAACAAGCCTAATGTGCATCATGGATTATTACACGACCACATCTGTTCCTAAATGACGAGGCTGCCTGGCCTGCAGACTCTTTCGCCTGATCCTTTCATCTGCACTTTTCTCAATGTTCCACCAGGCGTACACCAGAAGCCCTCCTTCTTACCAATAAGAATATGAGCAACCACTGAATGGTTACCATGGAGATTAAGACTTGCACTGAATAAGTTCTTTAGGAACGGTAACTAGAATGAATAATTGTGTTCAGAGGTTTACCAACACACAGCTGCAGAAAAAAACTAAAGAAATTGTTTTTAAATCAGCATTTGTATGACAACCATTCCACGCCAGTGTCTGTTAAAGTCCTACACAAGCGCCTTTCTGCTTTATGAGGTATTGATCAGGTGATCATCGGATTATTTAATGAAGATAAGTATAAATACAATAATTAACTGCAGTAATCAACACTCCCCTCTTGCAATGCCACCGGTTGGATGGCAAAACACTACCAGAAGTACGTCACAGGTAATTATTTCCATGTCGCTTAAGTGTGAACAAGAGATATGTTCAGTAAATACTGCATCATTTCACATATTTTTGTGCTATAAAAAAACTATTTTAATTGGGAATTTAGGAGAAACTTTGTCAGCAGTCCTTAAAAACTCAGGCAAAGCAGTTCAGTTCAATACTGGCAATAATAAAAAATAAACTGACAAAAACATTTTGCAAATATATGTTTTAAACATTCTCCCTGAGCTGTATTTATTTTTGTCAGAATTAAGAAAAAAAATTTAATCAGTATCAAGTCACCACACTGGTTTAGTCTCAGGGTTAGGTTCAGGACTTCCATGCCAACTTACAAATCGAATTCAAGAACATTCCAGGCCCAGCTGGAATGCACAGTTTCAAACACGATCACGGTTACTTCACACCCCTGTTCATTCTGTTACTCGCTTTTGTTCAACTTTCGGTGTTTAACTTCACTCCCTCATGCACACACACGACCGGCACATAAAACAAGGACACACTGATGGTGAGAGACATGCAGACAATGTAGGTACTTACATACAATAAACAAAAACAAAACAAATACAGCACATCTATGTATTAACAGTCCAACTGTGTATTTTCAAATCATCTGAAGGCCCCGCCCTGCTCCGCCCTCATCCCCCCGGGGAAAGAGCCCTACGCCCCGGGGGGAACTGTGTAGGTTGGAGCATGGCAGAGATATGCAAACACAGACATTACATATCAAAGCTAACAGACATTTTCTCCACTCGTTTAATGGACAGTCTGATGCCATCTATGAATCACTTAGTCAAAATGTTTTATATTTAATATATTTTATATATTTAAAATATATAGATACATATACACACATATATATATATATATATACACATATTTTGTAAAGTCAAGAAGGCTTTAAATCAGGTACACTAATTGTTTTGGTGATTGTGTCTATAGATTTAGTATTAAAAGCAAAGGTTATGTTCTATTACACCACGCAATCCAATAAGCTATAACAAGGTCCAAAGTATACGACATGAAGAGGAGAATAAAATGCCAGACCATCATCTTATGGCTTTAATACAGCAGACTAAGGAGGAGATTAAAAACAGGATTAAGCCTTAGAATTAGGCTGAGACAGTTGCCTCAGAACATTTACACAAAAACTATACTGATGAACCTGTGAAATTACAATTTAATATTAGCCTCTTCGTTTAAAGTATCTTGGTTCCAACTCTACTACAGAAAAATGACTCGACAGGATGTAAAACAAAACATGATTCATCAAACCAGTCTCCTGTTTCCTAACCCCAACAAGTATGGGTGATGTTTCAGAAATTTAGGAGTGGTTTCCCAGCCCAGCGAGGGTGATAGCAAGGGGCTACAAAGACTCAAAGTCTCATAACATTTACAATGCAGTAGAATTGCTTTGGCCTGGGATGAGGCCAAACCTTCTGCCAACAAATTGAACAAATTGAAATGGTGTTATGGAAAAAAACTGTGGGCCCTGATTTTATCTTCCATGGCTTTGTGGAGTCAGTGGAAGCTGTAACAGAGATGATTGTTGTCGTGGATAAACAGCTAAAAACTGATGGAGGACGCGGAGTACCTCAAATATCTATTGGCATCACAAGGGGAGGGTTGTCTGCTGAGGAGCTCATTCCACTGGGGAGCAGCTGGTCGAGGAGGAGGAGATAGAACCCAAGAGAACCCAAGAGATTTACCACCAGGGGTTTGGCAGAAGGTTTTTCTACCGCAACACTTCAGGTTGAGGACCCCGGCGACGACAGATTTAGTAAAGTCAACAGAACTGCCTAAAGGCAGATTTTGGAAGAGAAGTCTTTAACTTTCCAGGACAGTCTGGGACAGAACCTGAACCCTCTGAATCAGCTGCTTCTGGAGATCAAACACCTGGTACACACTTCCTGTATCTCCTGGTTCACCAGTCCCACACTCTGCAGAACCTTCTGCAGGTTCTCCTGCCTCTCCAGCTTCCTACTGTCTATAAGTCACTCTCTCACACACTGCAAGCCAACCACCAAACGAAGGTTTGGAAATTTTTTTACATACATTTTTGTAATATTTCTGTTACTACAGCACAGTAAACCAGTTCAATATATTTATGTGCTTTTTGTGTCAGGATATGTGACTTAGGAGCTCAAGTGTGTTTCGACAAAATTTATATTTATATATGGAAATGTAGTTGAATTAACATTCATTTTTGTTACAAAATGAGATTTTTCTTAATAATTCAGCACTAAAATTTCCTGCATGATAAATAAAGTTTTCTGATTCTGAAATGCAGGAAAATTAAATATTTTGAGAGTTTCTGCAAAACATTATTAGTTCAATTCTAAGAATCAGTGACTGCAGAACCGCAAATGAGCAGGTGATTTACTGTACATTCATAGTGCATACATACACAAACCATGTGACAGGTGTCATAAGCACCCTGAATGGTATAAAAAGGCAGAAAAGCACATCTCAGACTGATCAAGCATTCGTGTGTGAGTTATGGGTTTGTTCAAGGGTTCATCACAATTCAAAAACTGTCACTGTAGCCATAACCAGAGAAAAACTTCAGGAGTGGATTAAAAGTAGGCACTGGCAAAGCATGTAGTGAAATCACAGGTAACAAGGCACTAAAAACAGTTTTAGATAGTGTTGCATATGACAAATAGCTTAACTAGAACCACAATTCCACAACACCCATTATGTTGAAAGTTAAATTAAAAAAAAAATTCACCACTACTTAAAATGTTTTCAGTCCACAATACAATGTAAATCCACAATTAAGTCCACTGGTAAACACTTATACTAATAGGCCATAAGTCCTAGAACTGAGTGTAGGAGTATAGCCAAGCCACAGATACACCTAGTCCCAGATCATAATGATAAACCCCCTCTCTCAACATCCCTCATTCACTCTTTAGTCTGATGAAATTCGATTAGCTCCATAATTCAACCACTCTGACAACACATTCTGCAGTACAAAGTTAAACCCCAGTACCACTCAAAACCATGCTGTTCGATATAGCCACTGAGCCTACACACAGCTCAGGGCCTGTTCCAGTGTTCAAGGTCCTCATTCAGCACTTTTCCACCGGAATAGCTCCTTGCATATACATTAACATCTGACGCTAACTAAAAGCATAATTTAACAATAAGTTCATGTCATTTTAAAGGGTATTTTATTAAACTATAATATTTTACTGAGAAGATAACATGTCTTTTATTTTAAATCTGCAGAAATGTATGTGAGAGGTAGTGGGACCAGTGGATGTCAGGCCTGGTTCTACTGTGACTCAAATACTTTAAGAAGTGTAAGTTCTTCCCCACCGTCTTTTTTTTTGCTCCGAATCTATCCATCCATCCCCTCCTCTCCATTAACCACAAGTTAAATATAAAACTATATTAACAAAATATGTCCAAGCCCAAATGCACCCAAGAACGATGGACAATATAGAAAATAAAAACAAGGAACTATAACACAAAATGCTGTAATAAATGAAAGATTTCTGTGAACTCCTTCACCCTGCTAACTCGCTAACTAAACTGAAACAGACAAAACTTCTCCTCAAAGCCAGTTTACACCAAAAGAAAGGCACATCTTACATTCGTGACTGCTTAATAACGCACAGTTCAAAACACGGTCAAAGAAAAACAAAGTACGGGTTACTATGTGCCAAGTTTTACACAAACTTCCCCAGAAACTTCTGCACGACCAGAAACACACCAGTAACCCACACCAGAAAAAAACACCAGAAAACACATTAGAAACACACCAAAAAAACACAACAAACAACCACCAGAACCACACCAGCTCACTCTCGGAACAGGCCAAAAACTCACGGTGGACAGACAGGGAGATACGCTGAGGCGTTTTCAATCTCACGCGACAGCAGAACCGGAGAATAAGAATAAGAAAAACAATAATCATAATAACAATAACCAGATTAATAATAATAACAATGTCCAGTATCCCACCGTAAGGCGGTCAGGGCTCAGGCTGAGTTCTACTCCTGCTCGTCCAGACGCAACGTCAGTTCCGGCCGGAGCGCCCCCGTGCGGCCACAGGAGCGCTCTCGGAACACGTGACTCTTCCAGACAAGCGCGGGCCAAAAGGGTCATCAAAGGTCACCGCACCTGGTGCTCACAACTCCTGTTATGGATAACTTCAAAAACTCAAATTCATGGGACCCTACAAAATAATATTGCTCTACGCCCAGTACTGTTTAGTTGGGGATTTTTTAATTTCCCTTCAGGGCAAAATTTAATAGTATGTAAAATAATAAAGAATCTTTTTTTTCTCACTGCCAAATTTTGATCCTATGTAGTTATATTTTGATTCTGTCACATCTAGTGTTTATCCTGTATAAAAATTGGCTGTTGAGTTATATATTTTCAAGAAGGTTTATTTTAATGACTCACATTTTATGGAAATGTCTTGTTTACAGCAAGTGTCCATTATATTATTAAATTGTATTATATAGCACTTCTATGTTATCTTAAAGTAGCTTTACAATCCCCTAGTAAGCGACATGGGCAAGGAATATCATAAGCTTGAGGAGGATACCTCGGAAGGAACTGGGTCTCAAAGGAGGGACCCAAGAGATAGTGATCACTGAACAAATAAGGCTTTTGTGTATAGGCAGTCATCTTTAGTCATCAATAACTAGCAGAGCAGATACACTTAAGAGACAATATTGTTAGTTTTGTTGAAGTCTAAGTAAGGAGTGGTTTGAATGTCTCTAGTCCACAACAACAGGAACACCAATATCTGCCAGAGATTTTAAATGGCCACCTTCCCAATTTCAAATTGCACGTTTGTCACACTTAAATGTTTCACGTGGGGCTTGGCTAGTAAGGCACAGATGCAGGTTTCCAAAAAAAAAATTCATTTTCAAATCGAAATCGAAGTATTTTTCCGATATTAAACATGTAAAAATTACAAAATTTATAAAGAGCAGTTAATTTTTTTGTCATATTATAAATTCACTTGAAATAATAAGCCTAGTTGGTGCTGATTGGGTGTTGATTTGGCGCTTTATTGCTTGCTGCAAGTTGGTGCTGATTAGTCGTTATGCGGTATTTGTTGTGTGGTTTGTGGCGCCATCTTGTGGTATTTTATTGATATGAATTGTCTACTAGACTGTCAAGGAAAACTTTTACGTACATTTCAGTTTAGTGCATGTAGTCATATGTCTATTTAAAGTGTAGCACTTGAACCAGGAAGTGTGGCAGCGGACCCTAAACCATATATGTGCGTTATGGAACAGTCAGTCGTCGTCGTCCACGCCAGGGCAGCGGTGTCACTGGCATCCCCAGGTCAGGAACAACAGGGGCAGCTTCAGGAACGGGACCAGGGGCTGCAGATTCAGGAACACGTATCTCGGGTCCCAGTATGGGGACCAGAGGAGCACTAGGGAAGACGTCCCTCAGCCCTGCTTGGGAAGAGAGCCCATGTCCTAGGAGCTGACATGGCACCGGCGTTGGCGCACTCTGGACGAACACGAGAGCCCGCTTCAGTGGAAAGTTTAGTTGGCACTGATTAATCATATCATTCGATTTTTAAAATAAATTATGTCACGCAGTAACAATAAGAGAGGAATAGCCAACAGATATTAAGAGTAGGATCAAACCAAAATGATACAAACAAGTACAACTAAATAAAAAATTGTAAACGTTATCATTTATGCAAAAATGTCAAAATAAGCAGGAGTTTTCAAAACAAAGAAAGTATAAAGTTAAATAATCTGCTTGTACAATGTCATCATTGCACACGAGGCAGATAAAATCCGCAGTGAAAAGTGGTTAGGTACTTTGTAATCTAAAAATTAAAAATTTGGACTTCTGTAGGTAGTGCTACACAGGTTAATCCTAACAAAAACGTTTTTATAACAAACCAACATTTTGAAATCCGAACTAGTGAATTTTTCCACATTGCATTTGGGTGTCTGTGTAATCCTGCTAAACATCGAACAGGTCACGCGTTTTTACTCAGCACAGCTCAGTCAAATCGGCCTTGTTTGAATACTCAAAACAGCTCTGAAAGCAGCAGTGTGCTCGCCATGTTTTAACTGGTGGTTTAGCCTCTCGGGTCGGCCTGCAGCCCGAATGGTGGGCCGTTTGAACAGCGCACTGGGGTTCTTTCCTCCAGTCCACCTGAGGGCACCGACGCTCCTTAACGGCAGAGTGTTGTCACTCGGTCGAACCCAAGACGCAGGGTTAAGCATCTTCTGTATTTATACAGAACTATCCTAAATTATATAATTTTATTGTAAATATATGGGATATATCAGTGTCCTTGGAAGTCACGGTTCAAATATATTACACAGAAGAATAAGAAAATACTTGAATATGCTCCCCTCCCCGCAAATTGGATCATTCCAAGCACAAACATAGAAACTCAGAGGCAAGAGTTTAACTCAAAACACCCTTTGACTTCCAGGTAAGTTTCCTCTGTTTGGTCGACTCTGTTTTGTCAGCCTGCAGTGCTGAGAGCTGGTTTTCCTTCTGCGGGGCTGAGAGCTGGTTTTCCTTCTGCGGGGCTGAGAGCTGGTTTTACAGTTTCTTTCTCGAGTTACCGTTTAGAAATGCACTGATGTGACTGTTCAAGCTGATTTTTTACTCTTGCCTCTTACTCTGTTCTGTGAGGAGAGCCAACAGGGGCGGGTGGAAATCTTTGTTCGTCACGGGTTGTGAAAATGCCCCCCTGGGTCTCGTGCCTGGTTCTGGCTCTGTGCTGCACGCGGGCTGAGAAAGTGCTGCAGGCGGAGCGCCACATCCAGCACGAGCACACAGCACGCGCTTTACTGGACGGGGAGGTAGGACTGGAGCCCAACTGATTCATAACAAGGTTTAGAATAAATATATACATACTACCATAAATCCCTCCATCCATTTCAGCTGGTTCAGAACTCAGAATTCCGTGCACACATCACCCCTGCCCTGGAGCAAATTATCTGCCTCCGTATCCATTTCCTCATGCATACAGTATAAAATCCTACTTTTAATATTCAAAGCCCTCTATAAGCTAGCTCCTAACTATCTGTCCGTCTCTCTCCCTCTCTATCTCCTTCTCCCATACACATTATATATATATATATATATATAACATATATATTTCACATTGACATGCTGTCTGTTTTGATAGTGATTCCAAAATAAAGTTGTACATTGAAAAATGTGCATGAAATACGCATTATCATCCTATGACATATGTGTCAGATATAGGTGTTTAGGTATAGGTGGCCATATCAAATACATCACAAGTGTGCTTCCCTGATCTATGCTATACACTCACTAAAAGTGGTTTAAATGGTTGCATAAATAATATTTAGAAGTGCCTCAATAAATTTACATTTTATTTAAAACTGACAGGTAACACCTTCTCAAAACCAAAAGGACAGAACTTACGTTATTTACTATTGTAATGTAACAGATATCAACAGTGCCAGAATCAACACATGTATTACACATTAAAACTTTTAGGTACAGATTGGGTACAGCTGTGGAGTATGAATAGCTAGGAAGTGTCCATTGAATGCGTGATTTTTTTTATCCTCACACGGATATTAACATTTGTCAGAAGTCTGGAAATTACATTTCATTCACCTAACTCTTTATCATCATTTATAATTATGTAGGATAAAGATGAGATAAAGAAACTCAGCCCATCTGAACAGAGGAAGAAAATGGTGGAGATCGTAAAAAAAATTGACACTGACATGGACAAGTACTTGACCACAGGTGAGGAGAAAAACTGGTCAGTTGAGAGGAACCTGCTCAGTGTAATGTGAATGTAAGAGCAGGTCAGAGTTTACAGGAGAGCACTTCTCAGCCAGTCTACTTTCTTCTGCTCTGACAGAGGAAATCACGCTATGGATTCAGAGGGTGTACAGGACGTATGCGATGGACGATGCCGAGGAGCGCTTCCCAGGCTTTGATACAAACAATGATGGAGTGGTTTCTTGGGACGAATACAACATGGTGATGCATGGGCACGTGATTGAGGTGGATGAAAACACTGCCCTTGAAGACCCAGAGGAAGAATCTCTCAGATTTGTATTTGAATCACTAATCAAGTTTGACAATACCTTATCTGACAGCATTTAGAATACTCTGTTGTTCACAATAACTTCTTTTCACAGCTTCATTTGAAGGAGAAAAGGAGGTTTGACTTTGCTGATGTGGATGGCACCCCTGGCTTGAACTTGACAGAATTTCTTGCATTTACACACCCATCTGAAGTGGATCACATGTCTGTAAGTCATTAATACTGCTGTACAAACATTGTAATGAACAGGGCTATAAATGGGCTAGAAGAGCTCCTTCTCTTTCAGGGAAAAAAAACATTAAAACAAGATGCAGTCTTTATTATCCGAATAGTTTTGCTTATCAAATAGCTAGAACCTGCTCTCGGTACTAATCAGGTTTGGTTGATAAGTTGACTGACCTGCTGAGACGTGCTCAGGGCCCCAGTAAAAATACCATTTTCAAAAATGATATAAATATGAACTTGTTTACAGCTGACAGTAAGTTATTACAAATAACATGCATGTCATTAACTAGGACCATCTTCAATGTGCTGCTGCAATGTGTGTGAGCTGTTGATGGATGTTGTTGTTCTTATTCTCTCAACCATCCCAACAAAATCGGTTTTAGTCATGTCATCTGATTTTTTTTGCATTTGTACAATTGTTGCTAAAGTTTTTGTTCTCAGGATTTTGCAATTGAAGATGTGTTGACCGAGTACGATTTGGACAAAGATGGATTCATCAATCTTAACGAATTCATCGGAGATCTTCGAGCAAATGGTGAGCGCTGACCACATTAAAATAATCAGCTATAGTACACTTACAATAATACAATTTGGACATAACTAATGTAAATTGTAGCTTAGAAGTAGAAGTAAATTTTAGTTGTAGTTTAGTAGTTTGGTATTAACTACTGTCCTTTCATCCTGAAACAACCAAGGGTGTGCAAAACAGTAGAAACAGTTAAACTTGTTGACTATTTGTCAGATTAATGTGGCATATATGGGTTTACAATTACTGACCATGGTTTTAGTTGCTGCTTAACTGGTCAAACCCCTCTAACTTGTCTATCAATGGAAAGAGAATGCGATTGGACCGTCCAGTTAACAGATAAGGGTTGGTCAGCTTAACTCCCAGAAGGAAGTGGTCCAGAATGATAGCACCATGCTAGTGTGTGTTCTGCTCTTGAGTGTATCAGACGCTGCCGTGTTTCCTGGGTTTTTAAACACTGCACAGGGGATTGACACATTATTAGACTCCTACATTGTTGGTCTATTTTGTAGGTGTAAAGTTATAGACTACAGCTAATTTTTTCATGCAGAACTAGGAAATTACCTTCCTATTATCAGTGATACGTTTTTGACCACAGGATTAGTGTTGCCTGAATGTTTTTTGTTTAGTCTCAACACAGCAGTGATACTGAGACGTTTAAAAACTCATCAGTGCTTGTTCAGTACACACTAACGTGATGTCTCTCCTGAGGACGGAATCTGAGCAGTGCACCTCTATAGTAGTTGGGTCTGACGAAATATTGCACAATGGTGGGAATTTCTGATTTTGTACGCTGCGTGTGTGTTTGCCACTTCTTTAATCCTTTTGTTTAAAGAAGGTGATGAGCCATCGCAGTGGGAGATTGAGGAAACGGTTCGGTTTAAAGACCTGTATGACCAGGACAAGGATGGAAAGCTAAACCGGGATGAACAGCTTCGGTGGGTTGCCCCAAACAGCTATGGCTCTGCACGAGAAGAGGTTGGTATGCTACACACACACACAAACATACACACAGTGGAGGAAATAATCATTTGGACCCTCGCTGATTTTGTTAGTTTGTCCAATGATAAAGAAATGAAAGGTCTCAGAACAGTATCATTTTAGTGGAAGGTTTATTTTAACAGTGACAGATAACACATCAAAAGGAAAATTGGAAAAATAACTCAATAAAAGATAGAAACTGATTTGCATTTCATTGAGTGAAAAGTGGATTGGACTAGGGATGTCCCGGTCCGATACTTCTATATACTATTCTAAGGTGAATAATTCCGACTCGAGACATTTTTTCTCTCCTCTTCACGCTGTCCACATTCCACGCCCCCTAATCACCATGCCCCCTAATCACCACGCCCCTAATCACCACGCCCCCTAATCACCATGCCCCCTAATCACCACGCCCCCTAATCACCACGCCCCCTAATCACCATGCCCCCTAATCACCAAGC
>JBBKCR010050735.1:0-10815 GCA_037577295.1 Ladigesia roloffi | reverse complement strand
ACCCTGGGAGTGGAAGACATTGTAAGACAGTCAGCATACGTTGACTTTGTGTGGCTTAAGGCAGGATCTCTCAGGAGTAGCAATGTTTCCAGCTATGCTATATTCTAGCGTGTCTCTATACTTGTGTTCAAGGCAATTGTCTTCGTATTAATAACTCCAGCTCTCTGGGGTGTATTATGGCAAACAAGGGGTCTTTAGGAAGCTCTCGTTGAGCCCTATTTAACTGTAAAGTTTCCCAGAGATTAGTGGTTTCCTGTCTGGAAAAGCCACGGGTAATGAGTGCATGTTACAACCGGACTGTCTCTCTGCACTTCTAAAGGTATTTCTGTAAATTAAAAATATATTTACATATGATTATACTATTACTTGGCTATCTAGTTAGCGTTTTCTCACCAGGCGGCTAGCTAGCTTTTAGGCTAACCCACAACAGAGTTCATGCCTCATTACCCTAAGGAAACGAGAGGGGGCGGTAGAGACAATGTACCACAGTGGAGTCCGTTGTAAACCAAACAAATGAAAATGATCGTGGCTGGAAAATTTTGACCTCATTGTAATTATCGTGCAATTAATTGATTTACTGTTTATCGTGACAGGCCTAGTCGAGACCCAAATGCAAAATGGTCCCCTTTAAAACAGCTAAAGAACAATAAGGGGTGGCCAAATACTATTGGACATCTAGTGTACATTAATAGCCCTGACTTCAAGTCAAGAGGTCTACTTTTTCCCAGAGGTACATACACATGTCCTAAACTCACACACACAGACAAACACACGCATCCATTTGTGCTGCATTCGTGTTAGAATCCCTCTGAGTCTGCCGCTAAATTACGCTGTGTTGAGATTACAGACGAGGGCGGAGCGGCGGAGTGTGTGAGTGGAGGTATCGGGGGAAATCTCTCAGCCACTCCGCATTAATCCAAAGGCTGGAGTGTGTGTCGAAACGCGCTAATCTTTGGTGAGAGATTTACAGGTTTGGGCTCTCTAAGCAGCTCTCTCTCTTTCTCTCCCTCTCTCTCACTTTCTTTCTCTCTGTCTATTTCTCTCTATACCTCTCGGTCTCTGTCCTTCTGTTTCTCTCTGTCTCTCCTCACTCTCTCTTCATCTGCACCAATCTTTCTCTCTCCTCTCTCTCTCTTTCTATCTTATTTTTCTATTTCTTTCTGTCTCTCTTTTCATCTGCCTCATCTCCTTCTCCCTCTCTGTCTCCCTCTCTCACTTTCTCTGTCTCTCCTCTCTCTCTCTTCATCTGTTTTCTCTTTTCTCTCTGTCTCTCTCCCTCTCCCCCCTCCTTCGTCTTTTCTTTTCCCTCACACATCTCACTCTCTAGCACTTGGCCCAACCACTTAAATCATTCCTTAAAACACGTAAAACCCTTCAGCGAACAGATTTCCACTTTAATCCCAGTAGTTGATCAGTTAAGACACTGTTATACGCTGGAGCTACAAGGCTCATGTAGCTAACAATTAATGGAAGCCCAGACAAAAATAGCCCAGCTAAAACAGTAAAGAGGGCAAAGGTTACTTTGGACTGATCACATCTGGGGTAAATTGGACCAAACTATTGCTTTAAGTGTCTTTCCACTGGCTGTGCAGGTGGAGGGGTGGGGGGTGTGCAGATGGGAGGTGACTAGCCAGCGGCTAAGCTCCAGGCAAGGTTCAGAGCCACTCCACTGCAGGCCTTCTGGAAGTTTCTCCGACTGGGAAAACAAATAGGAACAAATATAAAGGCATTTAGTAAGAAGGAGGCATTCTATCTGGACTAAATTCATCTGAGAACTTGCGCTAAAGAACCTCCTCTGGTCAAAGAGGCAGAAATAAGGAGAAAATAATCTACTGTTGCACATCAAAAACATCAAAAACTACTTTCTGTGCATTAAACAGCTATTGGCACAATTAATTTTTATAACTGGGGCCCCACAGTGGCGCAGTGTGTAGCGAAGTTGCCTCACACCTCCGGGTCCTGCTCTTGTGTGTGTGGAGTAAGCATATTCCCCTCGTGGTGGTGTTGGTTTCCTCCTGTTTCTCCCACAGTCATGCATGTCAGGTAAATTTTGGTGGTGCCCCACCTGGGATGAGTCCCTGCCCTTACAGACCACGGTAAAGGTGCTTGAATGGGTTAGTGCTGTCCACCTGTCAGAATATAGTCATAATATTGTATTAACTCAAATACCAACTGCACTAAATGTTGTCTAGAATATTTTGCTATTGGTTTATTGCTATTGTGCTTTCTTGCACTGTTTTAATTGCCCTCTGGGTACTTTTTGTCCTGTTTGCCCTTGTGGTGTTTCTGCTTTTGTTCTTTGTGGGTCTGTTTTTGTTCTTACTGCAGCTTGGTTCTGGAGGAGCATTGTTTCGTTTCCCTGTGTTCTGTGTATACGGCTGAAATGACAATAAACATTAAGCCTATTTGACTTGACAAACAGTAACGACAGCCTTATTTACACCTTCTTTTAAAAATGCTCCCTGGATGATTAGATCACAAGTGAACAGATGTCAGTTAAGTGTCTCCAATATGTCCAACACAAAAATCTCAGCTCAAAGCAGCCAAATTCTCCCAGTTGCACCAGATAACAACAATTGTATCCCTAATTTGGTTGTGTGCAATTCCACAAACTAGCTAGTCCACAAACTAGCGTCACTTCACATGATACCACCAACACTTGAAGACAAGCTTGTGCGTTTTTCACTCTCGTTTTTTTCAGCTTTGGGCCTCTGTCACATGATGCATTGTCCCGTGATGTCGCTGTCGGGGACAAATCATGATGCATTAGTGTTTACACACGCAAATATGTGGTCAAAGGCGTTCCAGACCACCTTAGGCAATATAAATTAGATCATGACTTGTCTCGGCAGTTAATTATGCTCGTTTTTAGCACTGAACACTTGGATTCCCCAGGACACATTTTCAAACCAAGCGTGAACTCGTCTTTGTTCTTTGTTGGGTTTTTTTTGTGCTGTTCTTTATAAAAAAGGAAATGATCTGTAACCCTGCAGGTCTGACTTCCAATTCACAAGCTGTGTGGTGATGAAAAGTCAAATACTAGACCATCCTTTTACTTTAATTGTTTCAACCTATTGGCTCAATATCTAACACCTGTCTGGTGATCCACATTATAATTATATTCCGTGTTTTTTTGTTGGAGTGTAGCGCTGAATAAAATAATGACATTTTCTTACTACTTAAGGTACTGAAATGGTTAGCGAAGAGCATTGAGTGTTTTTATAGAAAATAATAAGTGAGAAACTTTCAAATGGTAGTGTATGCTGTCAGATACAACATAAGCAAGTCAGACTTTGTCGCAGTTTGTTTAGTTAAGATTCTACCCAGCTTTCCTCCTTTCCTCCTTGTGAAGCCAATTTCGACTGACTCACTCGGCTCGTCAGCCACTCATGGGCCTGTTTGTTTCGGGCAGTGTGCTGGTAGTGATGACTCACTGCGTGGAAAGGGGATGGAGAAATGGAAGCCATTTCTGTTTCTCCATTCATCTACGGCGTGAGTCACAGGAGCTCTGGGGGCGCAGAGAGGAGCGAAGCTGCATAAAAGTTCAAGACTATTGATCCGACCTCATGATGGGTTCTGCTGAGGGCTGCTGTGATTAAACACAAGCTTTGGTTACCTTTACCTTGGTGGTTTGGGATTCGGTTTCAGAGTTTTCGTGAGAATAATAACATGCCTGAATGTGGATATTGGCCTAAATTGAATAGATTTTTAATAGAATCGGCAGTGACAGCTCTAATGCTGAAATAAGTGCTGCTGGAGCTGGATTAGTCTTACCAGAGGAGCAGGACCATTAGAACTGAGAGAGACGTGACGCCGGCCAGTCTCATCACACATTCATACTGGAAGGAAACGGACTCTGCAGTTTGGACTGTCAGAGTGGGAAAACCACACACTGCATATTCAAACTAGAGGCATTACTGTTATTTTAACATTGTGAATCTTGATACATTAGATAGCGCTTAAATAACAGAACCTCCCCCTTTTTATAACTACAGGATATCTGAGTCTCTCTCTCTGTTTCTCTCTCTCTCTTTCTCCTCTCTCTCCCTCTTTCTCTCTCTCTCTCTCACTCACTCTCACTCTCTCTCTCTTCTGTCTCTCTCTCCCTCCCTCCCTCCCTCCCACTCTGTGCCTCTGAAACCAAACTCTCTTGTTCACCTTCACAATCTCTAGAAGGTGACTTCTAGGATCATGCAGACTAAGCCCTTTTAACTCTCCTCATGTTTGAGTGCGCTTTGGGATACAGACTGAAAAAACATGCCCGGTGATGTTAAGTGAGATTTCATTTGACTGCAGTAGTTTACAGGTTAATACTTACTTTCTATGGAAGTGTATATGTAAAGCGTAAATGCAGTAATGGTAATGTTTCCATGTGTGAATTTGAATCAAATTCAGTTTCAGTCATTTTCTGGTCTTATTCTCCATAACCATGATGTTGGAGGAATTGCTGGAGTCTACGTTAGAGAAACATCCTGGTCAGGTTGCCAGTCCACTACATGGTACATACATTCATGACTTGGGGTAGTTTAACACCTCCATTTCACCTGACGTTCATGTCTTTGGACTGTAGGAGGAAATTTTATCCCCGATGGGAACCTGTACAAATCCCGTACAACATGCAAATTGCAAATTGATACCAGGACCTTATAACCTCCATGCGCCACCCTTAGATTTATGTACTACTATTTAAATATAGTATGCATAATACACCTTCTCGATCTTGAAAATCCATCAATAAATACACTTTAAATGTTTTTTCAAATATTTATGTTTTTGATATTTTATGCACAATATCTTAAAACTACATTGTGTTCTTTAGTCTAGGTGTGTTCAAATCTGCCATTTTTAAGTTTTGGTGAGTAGTAAAGTAATACTGAAGTGATGCATATAACACATCCAGAGTGTATTGTTTTGCACTGGTGGCCCTAATATTGACAAACCTTTGAATCATAAAGATTTATTTTTATTGATTTGTATTGCTTTTAATGTGGAAAGTGTCTGAAAGTTGGGGACAAACAGTGTATCTGTAGCAGGAATATACAATAATGAGCCATTTTATAACACACACACACACACACAAAACACACACACACACACACACACACACACACACACACACACACACACACACACACAAACTTCTGCATCCTATATCCCATTTCCTTTTGTCAGGCTGGTCCTAAAACAGCTGTAAACCATTTGATCCACCAGCAGTCCAGTCAAGCTTGTTCCACCCCCTTCCACACACACTATATCTCTGCTGGGTGAGGTATTGGGACAGCTATATGGAATTCAGACTCAGTGAGATGCAGCATGTTTTTCTTGTGTTTTTTTCAAGTGCTAAGATTATAGTATAATGATGAACCTGATTGACCAGCCACACGTTTGACATGAATGGCTGTGATGCTTGGTCATAGGAAAAAGTGCAGGTTAACTTTGGAAATGATTATTACCCCAGTGATATCAGACACTGACATATTGAAATTTGACAACCATTATTTCTCACGTGTTTCTCACCAGGAGTAATTGTGAGGAAAGTGCAGATTCCAAGCTTTCTTTCCCAGTCTCTAAGGAGAGGAGGAAGTCATTTGTTTTCTTATTAAGTGTAAAATTATTGTTCTTCAGTCTTATGTTGCAGAAAAAAGTGGTTGTGTTTGTTTTTGGGGAAAGAAAATTGGAAAAATCACAGAAGTGTGACCTGTTAGGGATCCCCTGTGTGGTGGAGAGGTGAGTGGTGAGTGCAGCATGTTGTATGTATATCTGTGACAAACCTGGATGATCTTTTGACTGTCCCAACTATCCTCTGTAGGGTCTTGCATTCAGAAGCGGAGCAGTTCCTGAAGTAACCTCTGATGCAGCTGCGCAGGCTGCACTATATGTTTTGATTTAAACAATATAATGTTGTGACAGTATAACCTTGAGTGCATACATTTATGTACTGTGATGATTTATGAAACCAGATGGCATCAGTTAGGACTCTTTCTATTAATCATTTCATCATCGAATCGCAGACGCAGTGTAAACGACAGCTGGTACTTTCAGCGAAAATGAAAAACGTAACAAATGGAGTTTTAATGAGTTCTGACAGCGTGCACTTAAATGTGCACTGTCCTGGAAATCACTGTGAATGGGATGAATGGGTAATTCTGCATTTTTTACTCTTCTTGATCTTCACAAAATATCCAGTTAATTAAAATTATTTAATTGAATTAATTTGATGTGTTTCACGCCGCCAGAATGTTCTGCCATTAAACAAAATCTCCTTTGTGCCAATCTGTTTATTTGTTTGGTGTAAAATAAAGTGGGTGAATGTGCTCTAAATGTGGTGATTCCATCTTTTCCGGGTTTGTTTGTTAAAATGAAAGCCCCTGCAGTCATGGCTGCAATTATCCTAATAGCATCCAAACCTCATCATGCACATACAAGGGCCCAAAGACACAAGGCGAGTGCATCGATTCCCATCAAACATAGTGTCCAAATGTTTATCACTTAATGGGTCCGCTCACGTAGACCCCCAGGGCTTCAGTATTGATTGCGGCGCGTGTTTTGCCGTTTATCGATAACGGCTAATGCTGCATGCGATCAATGGCTGGGGTCGTGGAGATACGGTAAGGGCCGCCTCGAGTCGGAGGGAAAGTCGGCAGAGGCTAATTGATCTGAAGGCTCTGCGGCAGGACGGAAGCGTGTTGTTAGAGTTCAGGTTCACATGAGAATCTGAATTAGACCCGATAGGTTAGCTTGTGTTAGACATGAGGGCTGAGGAAAATGACTAAAAATCTAATCATAAATTTTAATATTATATATTGGTTGTTTTTGATGATTATTTCCAGTTTTAAGCCTGGGTAAAGGAGTAGGTTGTTTAGGCATTTATTATAAAGAGCATAGAATAAAAGCACTTGCTGCAGTCTTTCCAGTGTATCTCGGCCCAGTAACAGTGTTTGTGACTCGCAATTCTCTCCTCACAGTTTATGGCCTGGTTCTTGTCCCAAACTCATGGCGTCAAACCAGCAGAAAGTTTTTCTACTGAGCCTCTTTTGTTATTGTGGTCTTTCATTATGTATAGTGTTGTTTGAGTTTTTTTGTTTTTCCCAGCATTCTATAGCCATGTGAATAAAACCTTTTCGTGGAAGACCTTCACCTTTCTCACAGTGTTGAATATTATTATTTTTGTGTGTCATAGAAAATTCCTACTTAGATTCATCTTCAGCCCAAAGAGAGAAAAGTGTTGGTACTTCGTCGACTTCCCAGTTGTTCGTTTGTAATTCTATTGTTCTTGTATTTTCAAAGTTGTAATGACAGCATTAGAGGTTTTATCATCACTCACTAAACTATTTGTGACAATTTGGTCCAGAAAGAAGTAAAAAAGGAGCAGTTAGCTAACATTTGTTGTATGTGAAGATTGTGATTATCCCAGCTTTAGTTCAGGTCTGGGAGGAGTTCAGGTTGGGGAACAATACAGTTATAATTAAAATTGGTGATAAAAGTGTGTATTATTTATTTTTTAAATTGTATATAGTATATGTAGTTTATACACACACACACACACACACACACACACACACACACACATACACATATATATATATGTAATTTTGCATTGTGGTTGAAAACTAAAAATGCCTATTTTTGTATTGTAAACCATAAATATGCCTAGAAATATGCTTTCAAAACACTTCCAGTTCATTTTAAATACCATTCTAGAATGTAAAGGCTAAAAAGAAACTATTCTGACATGGGAATGTTGGACTGTGTCTGCCAGAGACGCGTCACAGGGCAGAAGCCACACAGTTGCTTTGTGTTCTTTGGACAGTACTAAAATATGTAAAAGCTGGTATTTTATTTATTAGTACATAAATTATAAATATAAATTTTTTATTATAAAAATAGTTATATATTGTATCGGTATGTTATTGCTGCTATAACTTACCAGCAACCGGGATTATAATGGTGCCATGTTGTCAGAGGGGCCACAACAGTCGCCACACTGGATAGATTGGAGGTGTTTTTTTATTTAAAAGTTAAAAGTGGCGCATACTGGTGTGAATCCATTCCTCAAACCTGGTGGTGCTGAGTTTATGGATGTGTTGACGGATCAGACGTCGCCGTGTGGAGAATGCAGGGGGGATTTAGTTTGCTTTGAAGGATTAGGACTGATACAGTGCCTTTAGGACAGCAGATCCAGCCACGGCATGAAGAGGTGAAGAAGATCAGAGGGCAGAAGAAGGAGGTGATTGGCAAGTGATGGCACTTTAATAGCTGACAGACTGACAGTGAATAGACGCTTCATTTTCACCCTTGAAGCTGCAGACCAGTCATCAGAGTAAACATCACATCAAACGTTCCTCCTCTGTGCCGTTGTGGCCATACCGTAAACAAAAATAGAAACTTGTTCAATAAATATGATTTTAAAGATATACATCTAGATAATATTATTATAATATTAAAGTGATCACATGCTCATTCAAATATGCAAATGTTGGTGCATGATTTCTATTTTCCAGTTTGTAAAATACAAAAATTGCAGTAACTTTTGCACAGGCCAAATTTTGTGGCACTTCTTATGTAAATTCAACAAATAACTAATTGTGTATAGAAATGTGTTTTAGTAGATGGTTTGTAGCTCATTTAAATTAAAAAAATCTACAGAAATGATTGGAAGATGCCCAAATGTTTGTATAGGACTGTATCAGCCAAAAACATTTTATTTAAAAAATCTGATATTTTCTGGCCAATTAAGGTACTCAGATGTAAAAGACATACTGTAAATACAACTGTTAGAAAATAATATAAAGTATTTTTAGTAACCATTAGTGCAAATGTGCAAAAATATTTGACTGGTAGGGCTGGGCAATTAATCGAAAAATAATTGAAATCGACATTCAGAACCTATAATTGATAAATATTTTACAGGTCAATAAAGATAATCGTTCATTAATCGTTATTGAGTAAAATGTTCAATTAATCGAGATTTTGATTTTAGGCCAAATCGCACACCCCTACTGGTCATGTATATAAGTTGTTCTGTTGTTATTTTTACTTTATTTATACCATGCGCTGCACAGCAGTTCTTAACTCTCTGCTGATTAAAAGGCCTCTGCCACTTATAAAGCCTACCTTGTTTTTTTCAATGATGAGTTTCTCCTTTAGTCTGTTCAGAGTTCTTTCAGATGTAACACTTTATCGTGTTTCAAACAGGATGAAAGGGAATCTGTGGTCCGTTGGCCTACCGGCGTGATTACGGAACGAGTGCTGTTCACCGACGAACTGATATTAAAGCAACTACTCATAATGTTGGGCGTATAATGGTGGATAATACAAGCGAAACCTCAGGCAGTAAACATCTAAGTGCACATGATGGCTCCTCCAGTGCTCTCGTGTGATTGTTGGTAAAAGCATCTAAGCATATCTTGGTGAATATTTTGACAAATGATGCATGAAAGGTGATCTGTGAAGGCTTTTTAGAATCAGTCATTAAGTACCAATTTTGAAATATCTCACACCCATCATTGCTTTAATTGCCAATAATGTAAAAAAACAGGAGAGAGAAAGTAGCGTGTCCTGGAAGAGCCTTAGATGTTTACTTAGAATCTATGAAAAGTGCTTGTTTTGAGGGAATCATGGTTGTGATGTCACATAAACCCATTTTCTTTATGACCTCCTTTTCGGTGATGCAGGATGTCATTTCTACGCGGCGGAAGGCGCTAGGAAAACCAGTAAACATTGTGATATTCGGGATGATGAGATCAATTTAATGAAATTATACACTGTTTGAAAATGATCAGTTACATTTGGTTTAAGTAGTTCTAATATTTCCCTGTAATAAAAAGAGCAGTGTATCGTTTACCTTCTGTTTTAATCCAAGGGAGGGCCCAAAAAGGGAGAAAACGTGGACCAGGGGCTCTTTAAGTTCAGCGATCACACAGTGATGGGAGGACCCAGGCCTTCTGTTGTGATGAATGATTCTGGACTTGCGCATCCTTCTGGAAAAACAGTCTGGAACTGTTTGTAGGTTTAATCCGGCTGTTACGGAGAGCAGCGCTTAAGGGGCCTTGAGATGCCAGTGATCGCCATGGCGACAGTCCAGGCCAGTCTCCGCCGTAACTGCCGGCCATTAATCGTACAGAGACGGAGGCCAGATACACCGGCTTTGTGTAATCTAAACACAGCACACCAGCACGGCACACACACATAAACACACCTCAGCGTTTAGGACCTTGTATGCTGCTGGCTGTCGAGCAAAGTTGCTGGCTTGTGTGTGTGTGTGTGTGTGTGTGTGTGTGTTTGTGCTGAGCTTCGGGAAAAGTTGGAAAAATGCCTTCTTAACAGAGTGACATCATTGTTAAACAAATGAAGCAGTAAAACTATTTGTGTTATTTATGAGCTAACTGTGTTATTTATTGTGGTCGGTTTTAATAGTGTTATTGGTCCTATTTAGAATGGTTTCAGATTCAGCTGCTTATGTTTTAACACACTGATCACACAACACCATCTTCATTACGGTTATAGAGGATGCTGGTTGGATTCAATCTTGAGACTTGGGTCACCTCTCATTCTCATTTTGCTTCCTAAGATCCAGATTTTTGTACTTTTTAATGTAGTCTTGAACAGTTCTCCAGGCCTCCTGAAGGACTTTCGAAGACTCTTCTTTCCTGTCCAGTCCCAGACCTGACCAGTTTAAGAGGAATTATTTTGTTTGTTAAATGACACAGAGACCTACATATGAATCATTCAAGCAGAACTAACTGAAGTCCTGAACCAGTGAAGAACCAGGAGCAGATGATTCCAGATGATCAGGCGGTGATCAGTATACTGGTG
>JBBKCR010050726.1:0-10815 GCA_037577295.1 Ladigesia roloffi | reverse complement strand
ATACAAACAACCAGTCAAAAGTTTTAGAACCAGTTGTTCACTGTTCATTCTGAAGAAAGTTCTTCCCAACTATGTTGCAGAAGTTTCCATAAGTATGCAGGACCTATAGGTTGCACTGATTTCACTCTTCTTTCCAGTTCAGCCTAAAGCAGCTTTCTGGCCACTCCAGGTTTTCTAGGTCACCATCTTGTTCTTTTTTCTAAGGTAGATCTAGCATAGGTTGGACTAATGTTTTGGGTCACTATCATGCTGTAAGATGAAGCCCACCAACCAGGCACATACCAGATGTATGTAGCTACAGAATTATTGCCCACTTCTGGGTAACCTCATCATTTTTAAACCTCTCGCAGTGCAGCACTGTCCTTTGTACAATTTCATGCTATTTAATGGACTTGAACTGTTTGAATATCAATGGAAAAAATCTCCCTTGCGTGTTCTATAACTGGTATTGTATATATATTTATATATACAAGATTTATTGCACGGAAAGGTCATTTAAATTGTTGGCTTTGTGAATGCTTTGGCCACAGTGCAGGTATTTCAACAGGCTAATTTTGCAAATTTGTTTCTGAAATATGGACTTTGCTAGTTGCAGCTAGCATGATTGTTTTAGACTTTTTTGGTATTGGATGTCATTCATCACCGCTGGAACAAGCTAGCACTTCATAAGCCAGCTGTACGGGGAAAGAGATTGCCAGATTTTTTTTTTTGGTTTTTGGTTTTCGCAAAAACACACTAGTGCTCAATGGCCATAGCACTTTCCAGTGGTTTTCTTCATGTAGCACATAATTGTGTAAATATCAGTCAGTGATCAGGCTGTGGGCACCTGAGAAGAAAACACCGTGAGACCTGTTTTTGATGACAATTATGTAGTGGTTGTAGAACAATAACTGTTACCTGGAACCCTTCACAGCTGCACACAGATGCTGTGACACTGAACTCTAGATAAACATCCCACCAATCACCTCTCACCACACACAGGTATTATTTTCACTGACCATTAATCCAGCACTTGGCCTCACCTTTGAGCTCACCACATGGTTGCATGCACTATACCGGCCTACAAAGTCTGAAGAAATGCACTGCACATTCTTCAATGTCAATGTCAAACTGAATTTTATGTCCTGCATTAGAAAGATAACCTTTTAATCTTACACTTAACTCAGTAAATCTGTGCAAGTATCTCCACAGAATGTGTTTGAATGAGACAAGAAAAAAAATATGTCCATTATCAGATAATCTACACTGGCACTTCTCTGGACTGCAGGTCTGAGGTTAAATGGGGGTAATTCACAAAGGCAGACAAGACATTCCTGACCACCATGATAATCATCATAACAAATAGTGAAAACACAACTGCCTTTGGCAGAAAATTATATTTAGCTGGAATGTTAGCTATTAAAGTCATGCATTTGTCTTGCCATTGGCTGTGAGTGTGCATATTTGTGGTTATCTTCCATTCCTTCTGAGGGCTCACTCCTGACTTGTTATCCCAGCATAACATCCCACACATCACAAATGCTCAACGGTGAACTTTATTTCAGCATCTCTTAATCCCAGAAACTAGCACTGACTGCATTTGAACTGAGAAAGAAAAACATGGCCGTGGCCTCGTTTTCATTGGCTCCATCATTATGTGCTAGATGAGCATGTCAAAACATTGACCGCAAGTTATAGTGCTCTCTGGCCAAGTTTAGAACCATTTGAGCTTGGGTGAGTTTGTGAGGGTGCGCCACAGGATTAGCTGCGAGTTTTGGCTCAAGTTTGGTTCCGTATTTTCTCATGAAGGGGCTTGGGTCATTTGCTATTGCTGGTGGCAGCATGTCAATTGGGCTGGGTTGGGATGGCAACTTCGCTGCCCCAAACAGAGGGTCGTTTATCTCCAGGACATCTTGTTCTACAGTTTGGAAGTCTGGGGTGGTTTGGCAAAACAGTGCCATTTGAGACCGAATAGGCCGCGGATCTGTTCAGGTGGACATCTAGAGTAAAGGATTGTTTTGATCTTGCTCCTTAATGTGGTATATCAGGAAAGAGTGGTCGGACACATGCAAAAAAGCTTTCATGTGTCTCTGCTTGGAGACAAAGAATAGTTCATTTCCTGCTTCCTGGATAGCCTTTTATTCAGACTAATTCCTGCCTGGCATTAAGGGACTGTTGATTGTACTCTTAGAGTTTCTGGACCCTTGAGAAGTTGACGCAAGATTTGATCTTGGAGTTGCTTAGCGAAATTGAGACAATGGCTAGTTACTGGTAACCATAAGAGGTGGAATGTTAAGACCATTCGCAAACACATGCAGCTAAGTTTAGGAATGCTTGTAAAATCTTGGTTTGCTTTGTGTGAGAGAAAGTCCTTCTAAAGAGAGATCAAAGTTGACTGTTTGATCTCAATGCTAAGACGGGATTGGCTTCCCTAGCTGCACACTAAGACACGATTGGCTCTGAGGGCTATCTTCTGTGGGATGATTGGTCAAGAAGCAGTGGGCCTCATGCAAAAAGGTGAGAGACACCTGCTAGACCCCTTGGGATACCTTGGTGTAATTAGAGTATTCAGTTACACTATGCCATTCATTTTTCTCTCCCTCTCCTGTGCTTGCTCCCCGCCTGCAGTGATATATGCAGACACGCTCTTAAGCTATTTCCTGCAACAGATATTTTACTAAATCATGTTACCTCAATTCTCCGAGACCGTCTGTCAGGGAAATGTGTGGGGATATTGCAGGTGAGTCTTGAATAACAAACTGGAAATGACTCCACAGCCAAAAAGGCCTGGGAAAGCACTTTCACACACAATTGAGGTATGACTACGATGTTGACATCTGTGGCTTGTTGTCTAGACAATAAAAATCGCTTTCAGTGTGAGGGATATTTATTCAGGGACCAGACAGTCTTGCGGAAAGTCACTCTTTCTAATTCCCCTGGCTGATGTGCAGAAAAAAAATCACTACCAATTTGCCACTAAAAGATTTCTAGAAGGAATGCTTACTTGTTTCTTTTAGAGCAGCTGCTTTCATAGTTGAGGGATTTTCTGGCTGGGACACAAATACAGCTCTTCCCATGGGGCTTTATGGTTAATGACTTTGATGCAATAAAACAGAGAAAACATTCTCAGACCTGATTAGAACAGCGTGGCTTTAGCTGTTGCCTCATGCAAAGAGGCAAAATCACAGTCTCCACTCTGGGAGAAAAAGATGTTGGGCCCTGGAATCTGACTTTGCAACCTGATTTTCTTTGTTAAATCTAGCTATTCATCTGGTAAGAAATGCATTTAAAAGAGAGGAGAGACATGGTGTCAAGAGGCAGAACTTCCACTCTTGGGATCACTTGACTCAGGATGGTTTGGGCCTTGAGGAATAGGTTGGACAATGGAGGTTTTTACGCGTTGCCTAAGGTTAACATCTCTTAAGTTGGGAATAACTGAAGTATTTAGAAATTTGTCATGTAACTTTTATCTTGACGAAACTATTTCTTGCTACCAGGGTGGTCGAAGTCCAACACCATGAAGAAAACGTATGGCTAAAAGCCACAAAGGTCAGTGCCAATTAGCATTCGGATGTTAATTACCATGCCCTTTAACTCTGTGTCTCTAAATGTTGCGTGTTGGCTGTCATTGACTTCTGGCTGCGCTTTTTCTTGCGACTGGTCCCACTGTGCTTTGAGAGCAGCCTTGTGCTAATGAGGTCTGGACAATGGAGACCTGATGGGGTGCAAACACTCATTAGAGAGACTTTTCCCCAGCTCAGGGCACAGAGCAAAAAAGGGGGGGGGGGGTACCCAATACATGTTCCAGCTCGGGGTTCCAGCGAGGTTTCCGAGCAACCAAGTGTTTGGAGAAGCACTCTCAACCGGCTTTGGGGCCCTTGCCTCAGATTCTCAAACCCAGTGAATGTGTACTCAACAAAGTGAGACGTTGCTCTGGCAGATGTGGGCACTGACTTTTCCGTCTGTAGGCTGTATATAGCAGGATGATTATGCAGTCACCCACTGCTTTGTTCTTCTTGGTCTGAGAACTAAACCATAGGCTTGTAAGGGTTGGTTTGTCAAGGTAAATTAAATCATAATTCATGATTTTTTTGTTGGATGTATACATATCACTTATTGACAAAACACTCTTCTGTATGAAATAGGCCTGTTCCCTCAGAGTACATTCTGTGTTAACTAAAAGTATTTATTTCATAATATAACATGTTTGTTTGCTTTAAATATATACATGTTTGTTAAAACTGTTAATAACTATGCATAAATAAGTTTCTATTATATAGCCCAGGCATTACTAAATGGCGGACCGCGGTCCGGATCCAGACTGAGTGAATGTTCTGTCCGGACCCGTGACCCGTCTGGTAAATTCACAAGATTTTTTGGACGGTCGTGTCTGTTGACAGCGGGCGCTGCTGCTCCAGTTAATACGACAACAGCTTCACTCGTTACTTTACTAGTGATGGAGAGTTCGGCTTATTTCAGAGAGCCGTGTTTTCTGGCACGGCTCCCAAAGAGGGGCCGGTTCTTTCAGCTCCCAAATGGCTCTTACTTTAATATCATCTGTAGTAGTTTTCCACTGGTCCGCCAAAACCGACCAATCAGGAGATCCAAACCCCCCCACCCAACGCGCTAAACTACTCGTAGATAATGACCCAAAACCCGACCTGACCCGAGGAAAAAAACAAACAGTTTACAACGCATTTTGATCAATAATGGAATGTGTTTCGTAACTTTAATGTATTTTCCTGGTAAAATAGTTGTGCACTCACAATACATTTTGAGTAAACTATATGAAAATGTGGACATAGGGGAAGGCTATAAGACACAAGATGTACTTCGGACCTTCTACTGGGACGAAATGTATTAACTGGACCTCGATGACTTTTAATTGAGTACTCATGATATAGCCTGTAGGTCACAATTATGATGTAAAATAATTATAGTATTGTTCAGCCGGTTATTCAAATGTCTAAGGGATGCATGTCCTAAATAATATATTTTGTACAGTCAAAATAATAACCAGGGTGTGTTACTGAAAAGTCTTTAAGATAAATGGACAAACGCTAATTGTCTGTTACCACAGCTAATGTTACTGACGCTTACACCTTCATAGTGTATAATTTTAATTTTAGCTCCAAAACAACCTTGCTTACTGGTGTTTTTCTGTTGAGATTCCTATAGCATGGCCTGCAGGTCCTTTGCATTTGGTGTGGTAGTTTTTAGATGGTTGCCTTAACTAAACAGCAGTCTCTGCATTGTTTTTTACTTCAATATGAGAATGGTTAACATTAGCGAGTAGATATATTGTCATCAAAAGCCCTAAATATCTCTTTGAAATGTTGACTTTTCAAGACTATTTTAACATTGCTGAACGCAATGCAAACTGGATGCGATGCACAAAACAGGTCTAAAAGTGTCATATTCAGACTACACCAGGTAAACAACACACTTAAAACATTTTCATGAGCAGGAAATGCAAACAAAGTAGAAGGTGTCTCAAACTGCTGGATACAGTAACGCTTTGGCCAAACAGCAAAATATAAACGGTTGCAGTAATGTCATAGATTCCTTAAATCTGGCTTAGGATGGGTATAAGTAGGGAAAGAGAGAAATCCAGAACATGTGTATATAGTCAGGTAACAGAGAGAAACCAAAACAGTATGAAAGTTCTAGTCTTGAAATTCAAGTCTCTGACACTTGCTTTCAAGGTCAAGATTGGACTTGCACCCCCATACATAGCAGCATTAATCAAACAACCTGTCACTTCTCATTCTCTCAGGGCTACAAACATGGCTCATCTCAAGCCACCGATGCTCAAAAGAAGAGGGAGACATGCATCAAGACTCTTCTCAGTCTTGCCTCCCAGTAGTGGAACAAACTCCCTCTTCTGATCAGATCTGCGGATTCCCCCGCTATCGCCAAGCATCATCTGAAGACTCCCCTCTTCCAGGAGCACCTTGGTGAATGACCATGTCCCTTTCTTCTGCTTGCTCATTCCTTAAAACAAAAAAGCTCTTCTCCCCATCCCTTCCTTACTTTTATTGCAACCTCTGACTTTTGACAGAAGTTGTTTAGGTGTAACTAGCATGCAGTAATTTGGTTGAATATTGGACGTGGATTTAAGTATAGCTTTACAGGTTTAGGGAACAGATGTAGGACTACTGATGTATGTCGCTCTGGATAAGAGCATCAGCTAAATGCCGTAAATGTAAATGTACATGTAAATGGGAGGGAAGTGCAATGCTCAGTACTCCAGAGACACAGGTGTCCAGGGGCATGGTCCATGAGGCATAGACATTACAAAAAGCCCTAAATGTTGGTGCTTCCAAATTTGTAAAGATGTTTCAAATGAGGTAATTCTAGAGAAGACCAATCGTGCTGCAAAATGGATTTGCTTTGGACTTTACTACAGAATCCTTAAACAACCCTTTTTAGGGGTGTATGCATGAATTCGGAAAGTAAACTTGTCCAAGCGGGAGTTAACACTGAGAACCTGCCGACAATCTAATATATTAGATTGTGGTGCTGTTGGCGTGCAGCACGGTTTGGAGAAACAAGACCCCAGCTTTACTTCATCAGTTCCATGGACACACACACACATTCAACCTTTAGAAGTTCAAACTGTGGGTGTGCTGGAGTAACTAGTTTGTGCTCAGCCTGTGATCATACACAGCGTTTCTGGGAAAATAACAATTTGAAGACCTGCATGAAGTCTGTGTTATTTGAACACACCCACAGCGCTAGCCAAACTCTTTGTGTTGAAAGAACATCAGAACTCCTCTGTTTCCATTTTAATTTTGCCCTTGAGGGACTTGCAAACTGGCCTTTATGAGTACTTTAAATACACCAAATGGTTCTTACTCCTTTCAGCTGAGTTTAGGGAGCTGGATGTAGAGAATCTGGATGTCAGGTCAGTCTTCTCTCTGCTATCAAATGTAAAGCAAACTGTTGTAAATATGGGACACTTCGTTTTTCTGCAGTGGCAGTATTGGATTTCCGCAGGGCTCATCATCAGACACACTAGGATTTACATCACTTTAAAAGTACAGTTCATAAGATATGATTTTGACCACATTGCCCACTACTAATTTCAATCATCTACAAGAGAATTATCAGAAGTCTACTCTAAACGAAGGGTACTCTAGGCTTTAACTTGTTTAGAATCACACTTCACACTCACACATCCCATATATTATAAAATGTTTCTATAAAAACCCTTCATTGAGAACCTTCCTAAAGGGTCTATATGAAGCCACAAGTGGTTCCTCAACAGCAGTGCTCTGAAGAATCTTCATGCCATCCTTGTTTTTAAAACTTGTTATTCTTATCTAGTAGAAGCAGTGTCTAGTGAAATGTCCTATTGCCTTAGTAACATTTCCCATTATGTGTATATGATCTTGTTTCAAGCCCGTGATTTCAGGTCCATGTTGACACATAGACGTTGAGCTAAACTTCCACAAGTGCACGGTGAACTTGAGACACGGTGGGCAGATCGTGTATCCTCAGCGCTTGTCTTTCCAAATGAGATGTCATGTTTGAGCGGGAAGTATCAAGGGAGGCCTGAATTTGAGACTGTTGGGAAAAAGGCATGTCTTGTTTTTGTTTTTGGCCATCCCAGCAGTGGCCCCTTTGATGAACTATTTACCCAGATGGATGGAGTTCAGTTAAGCCATGAGTAGAATGCTGTGTCCCTAACTGGTTCTAAATCCAGTCCAAATCTCCCTCACTCCTCTTTATTTCAACAACTATAGCTAAACATCCCTCTCTTTCTCCATCTCTCTCTCTCTCTCTCTCTCTCTATTTCTCTCCCTCTTTCTCTCACTCTCAGCAGGGCTGTTTACAGTACACAGGCACTGGAGATGGAGACTATGTATATTAGCAAAATACTGACATAGACAAAGCATCTTTCTCCAGTTTTTAGGTCAGGTAAAGTACAGTATAAACTTGATGACAATTAAACAAAAAGAAAACAAAAATGAAATAGAATAAGAGTTTATTGGAAAATTGAATTTACTAAATTTTCCACCAGATGTGGTTGATCAGAAACTAAAAAGTTTGATTTTTAGTTAAAGGTGAATAGGTTTAGCATTGAAGATAAGAGGCTACAGCAGTCATCAAAAATAGCAATATTTTTTTTAATCATCTGTCAGGAGCCCCAAGCTTCAGAGAAAGAAGAAGGCGCAGATGCAGATCACCATGATACAGAAGTTAGTACAACCACAAAAAAGGCACAAGGACAAAAATACAAAGTTAACCAAACATTGAAGGCGGATTAAACCATAGACAGAGGACAGACAAAAGATGGAATGAAGATGGGTTGAAGATGGTGTATCGGAGATTATACACAGACTAGAAAACAAGACTAATGGAAACATGCAATAAAACATGCAATAAAAAATTATTGTAAATAAATGTAACTGCGTCCTATAGTTAAACCAATACCACATCATGTCTTAATTAAAAAATCATCTTCAATTGACTGTACAAAATCCAAATATGTTACATATTCACATCAGTATTCCAGCTAAATAACTGTGAGGCATTTGGAAGAGGACCATGACTCTGAAAAAATCAGTGCAAAGAAAACAAAGTTCTGGTTTCTGTAGCAAGACATGGGCTTGCACTTTGAAATCTGAGCCAACTGTGAAGGGGTTAATAGGAGCCAGAGCTCTTGTAACCAGCCATGTCCTGATTATGATTCATGCCAGTTACTTCGCTCTCATGTGGGCCCCACTTTCACAAACCGTATTAATACGTTGCATTAACATAACATAAACTTCTCCTAGATTTGGGATTCTCATGTAGCTCTGACGTCTTTGCTTTGGTCTCATGTTCTCTCTTCCATGGTCTTTGCTGGCTGCACCATTTGACTCCAAGATAACAAATGAGTCTTGGCCGATTTGCTTATAAAATGGCCTGAGATTGAGGTTTCATCTATATATCAGCATTGACTTTAATGAACCTAAAGCACTCTAAGGCACTTACGTCAAGTTAGAGATACATGCTTTAAATTGATCAGTTTGAAAAAGTTCAGCAGTGAAAGACTCTTACAAAGGGGACTGACGATTATATCAGTCAGTTTAGTTTAGGTTATATACTTTATATTTAGAGTGTAATATTTTACCCAATTATTGATGTATTGTAATTTTCAGCTAGTATTAGTATTGGCTCCAATTTTCTTATTGGTTGGCTGCCAACTTAATAACATTTGGATGCCACAATTCTTTCAAAATATGTACTTGATTTAATCAAGGGGGGTGTAAATAAAGTAATTCATGATGTGAAATGACCAACTGTGAAGTTTGCCAAGGTAAATTACTTTATATTGGTGCCGAATTAAACCAGGATTGATGATTTCTACACTGCAGAGATGGCTTATTTTTCCTAACATCCAAAATCACAAGTGAACCCGCACATGAAGACTGTAAAATAGTAGTAAATCTGACATAAAAATACATAACATTGACATAACATGTTATGCAATGTAAAAACAAATGATAGCCATGAATATATCAGTGCTGTTGCTATTAATGGTAGATGTATTTGTGACATTATGACATGACATATCACAGTGTTTTTCATGACAATTGCAATGATTTTAAATATCCTGTCATGACAGCATTTGTTTATGGGCTGGTGAATTCCCTGTTATGTAGCAAGCAAAAAAATAGCAAGTATTCTTTGTAGACTATTGCATGTACCTCTCTTGCAAGTTTTAGCCAAATATCTCAAGACAAAAGTAAGAAATGCCTTACATTCAGAACTATTTTATGTCAAATCTTCTGTTTGCAAGCTTTTGGAGGCATAAATTATGTCAGACATCTGGTTATTATCTCCACCGTTGTGAGCTTTTCTCCACCCTGAATGGCATCGTTTGTGTTGTAAAGAACAAATTATTCAGAAATGATAAAGAAAACCACCCGAATTCTCATTAGATGGAAGATCTTGTTAAATCTTGCTCTCAAAAATAAATTAGTTTGAATCTTTAAAAAAATCAATGGAATTCCCATTTGGTGGAAAATCTTAGTCTGACTTACCCATCTTTTGTCCTATAAAATAAACTGATGCAACTTCTAGGAGGTGTGAATTCAGTGTCACAGAAAAAGTCTTGACATCTTGGCATCCTGACATCTTTGGGCCGACTTTCCATTGTGACTCCTCTCCCTTTCTCCTTGGCTTGAGGCCCACCCAAAAACTACACGCCAAATAAGTCCATTAATTTCCCTTGTAAAAGCAGCCGATTGTGGTTGCCATATCTTTTAGTGCATGTGCCCTAGATTTATACGGTGGAGACACATGCTTTCCTGGAGATTGTAAAAATAAAAAACTAAATGTCAAATGACAGAGCTTTGAGGGAATTTTTCCTTAATACAGGTCGTGCCCTGAATAGGCTCCAGCTTTATTGGAGATACTGCCGGTGATGTCATTGACCTCTGATGTATGTTAAGTATCAAATTGCAGAGAACTACAGTAATATGGTTAGCATTAAACACCTGGGACTCAGCAATACTCACTGTATAATTTCTGAAAGTACATATTTTAAATGCTCAATCCAGACCCCATATGCATCTATAAACAAAATAAATATTTTATTATGATTAGAATTTGTTAAATGTGTGCATCATTTCATCAAAAACCTATTATTTACATTTTGCCATGTTTTTGTCATGTCAATACACAATGGGTATCACTACACTATGTGAATTTAATGAAAATAAAATTTATATGGAATTACTGTGCAGTGTTGTGCATGAACTAGTTTAAAAGAACGCGTTCATTGAACACGTTCATATTTCAGTGAACTTTGAACTGAACGCAACTTATTAGTAAATCAAGAAC
>JBBKCR010050707.1:0-10816 GCA_037577295.1 Ladigesia roloffi | reverse complement strand
CTTCAATTACTAGGCCCCTGTTCCTCAGGCCTTTCCAGAACTTCCTGTCTCTTTGTGCTATCAAAGATTCATTTTTAAGAAGGGTATATAAAATTTTCCTTCTACAAAGTCAGCTCATAACTCTATTACCACTAAAATAATAATAATTATAGCAATATAATAAGTTTAATTGATATAGGGCCTTTCACAATGTCTGCTCAGGTCCTCCTCGGTTTCTGTGAGGAGAAGATTTGTGTACCTGTTTGTTTGTGTGTATATTGTTTAGGTGTGGCCCCCATCATGTTCAGCGGGGGTTTAGGAGGGGCGTGTTTGTGGTTGGTGGTTTATCCGATGGACTGTGTGAAGTCCAGGATCCAGGTGATGTCCATGACAAGCCGACAGGCCGGATTCTTCAGGACCTTCATGCACATCTTCAGGACCGAAGGTAGAACAGCCACTTCTGAATGTGTTCACCTGCCTCACCTTATCTTAGTGCACAGCCTCTGTTGATTTATTAAATATAAAAAACTAGAAAAGTGTTAGAAGTATAACGTAGTGTATGTAAACGTTCCAATGTCTGGAAATAAGCTTGAAAAAATGTAAAATATTAATGAAGCATGTAATGATAGAAGGCACACCCACATTTTTACATAAACCTCTTATACTTATGTGTATATTTAAGTGTTTTAAGAAATGTTAATAAGAATTTACATTCTGAACCTATTTAATAAAAAATAACACTTATTATAAGTGCTCTAAAATGCTCTATAATGTTCCGTCATGTTCTTATGGACTATAATATTCTGTAATGCTCTATCATGTCCTATATAACTCTAATATCACTCATATCATCTATATCTATAACGTTCTGTATTGCTTTATTAGGTTCTATAACACTTTTTAATTCTGTTTCTAATTCAGATTATCCACAGGGTTGTTTACTTATATTCAAGGACATTCCAATATTCAGAAACATATGTTTATAATTTACAATTATCTATAATGTCCTGAAATGATGTATTATGTTCAATTTTACTGCTGTTTTGAATTATTTTATATTTTCCACATTGTTGTTCTGACAGACTGTAATACACTACAGGAAGTGTAGGGGGCGATAGTGTATGTTGTGTTTATACAAGTTTCTATAATGTTCATATTGTCTCTCTAATTCTCTCTGAAGGTATTAGAGCTCTGTATTCTGGTCTCACTCCCACCATGATCCGAACATTCCCAGCTAACGGAGCGCTCTTCCTGGGATACGAAGCCAGTCGGAAACTCATGATGTCACAGTTTGACAGTTAACCCCCACTTCCAGGAATAACAGATTGTGTTTTTATAATTTTAGTCACTCCCGGTTCAACTCCCTCACACAGATCAGTGTTTCTGACTTCAGAAGAGTAACCATCGTGCCCTCATCAGCCGGCTGCTCAGGGTCAGGATCAGTATTACATATCCATTATTAGATAGTATTTATTAGTTATGAAAGGTTTTATGAAGCTTTTTAAAGCTTTTCTTATCCACTCATGCTCTTTCTGCCGCACAATCTGCACCTCTGCGGCATCTGACCAGTCGGCCCGCTGGTCTGAGGATCTGCTGCGGTTCTTCCTCCCCCTGTTGCCTGAATTCTGTAGTTTTATTTCTTTTGACGGTTTTGACTTTTGAATTTTTTAAATAGCTTTTGATGTTAACTGTTTTAATGTGTGTTTAAGTGGCCAAAAGTAGCAAAACGGCTCTGCTGCTTTCATGCAACAAAGCCTCCACCAGCCCAGTTGCTCACGCTCCGCCACCAGTTGCTCACACACACGCCCCCAGACACGCCCCAACAAGGCTATTAATTTCCCTCCCCATCCACTCACTCCCCACTCCTTAGCCACTCACACTCCACCTCCAGTCATTCATGCTTCGTCTCCATCTGCTCAAACTCTGCCTCCATTCACACTCCACCTCCAGCTACCCTCACCTCACCTCCAGCAGCTCAAACTCCATCTCCATCTGACTACACTCCACCTCCAATCATTCACACTCACATCTAGCTGCCTACACTCTGCCTCCACTTGCTCAAACTCCACCTCCAGTGCTTAATCTCCGCCTCCAGCTGCTCTAACCCCACCTCCTGCTGCTTAAACTCCGCCTCCAGCTGCACACATTCTGCCTTCAGCTGCTCAAATTCCACCTCCAGCTGCTCACACTACTTGACATCTCTGATCTTTAGGATCACTACACTATAACAGAGTTTATATTTATAATGCGCCTTCAGATTACTGGAATATTAAATCATATTTTGGACTTTTTTAATCTGTTGTATATTTTCTAACGACTGAAACAGAGCTAATTTCAAAATAAATAACTGGGTTGAAAGCTGTTCCAGTGGTATGAGTGTTTATTCAGTTTCAAAATCTAATGATGCCAGTGCTAATATTAGAACCTGTGAGCTACAAAAATGTTTTTTTCTATTGTTTTTCTTTTTACAAAAATGTATATAAAGTCAGGGGTGCACAAACTTTTGATCAAACCTGTGTTTAATCAAACATCAATGCATATTAGTTTATTATAACAAAAGAGTAGAATTTCTTCCGATTTTATTAACTTTAGAAATAAGGAGTCCGGTGAGTGACAAAAATTTTAAGGTTTAATGTAAAATGCACACTTGTTTTTATAAGCATATTAATAAGAGCTGTAAGTAATATTTTTAAAGCAACATCATACAAACATTTCAGCATCTGTGAAAAAATTATGATAATAAAATTACTTTTAACATATATGAACATTAAAATCCTGACAAAATAGATGTAATTGACTTTGGTTTTGTTATAATGGTTTGATGATGTGGCAGTTAAAAAAGATCTAATTAATAAATAACAAACTGATCCGTAAATATAGAAAATGAGTTGAATAAAAGCAACAAAATTAATAATTAAGCATATAATAAAAACTATAAAAAAAGAAAGTTTACATAAAGCTCCTGTTTCCACATTCAATAATAAGCTGATATCATTATTGCAGCTGTGCAGCCACTGTGAGGTCATCAGTGAGTCTAAAGGCCATATGAGATTGTGAAGGTCAGTACTGAGTATCAAGGTCATCAGGGAGTGTAAAGCCAATCAGTAAGGTCATCAGTGAGTGGAGGCCCGATAAACAGCTGCTCTATAGAGTGTTACCGGGACTGTCCAGCAGGAGGGCGCTGTTTCTCTGCTGTGGGCGGCGGGGCAGTGCAGGTTTACAGAGGCTGAAAAACGGAGGAGAAAAACAGCTCAGCTCAGTCGCTCCTCTTTAACTCTGTAAACACTCTAAATACCGCAAGTACTGTAAACACTATAAAGTCTGTAAATACTGTGAACACAGTAAATGCAGCAAATATTGTAGACTCTGTAAATACTATGCTACAAACTTCCATCTTAGCCTCAATTAGAAATTAAATTACGTTTTTACATATATATAGATAGATACAAGTCTCTCACCCCTTTGTCCTTGCCGCAGGTTCCGCAGATGCAGCCAAAGAGACCGTTGATCATCTGGATGGCACAGAGGATGATCTGGAGGCCACTAGTGACCAGCAGTGTGGAGAACAAGCCCACGTTAAACTCCACAACATTCTTTGGCTCTGTGCAGCTGCTCCACCAGTCCCGGTGCTTAAGGTAACTCTCAGATCTTCAGAGGAACAGAGGAACACAGCATGAACAAAGGAGAGGCAGAGCAGAAGAGAGAAGAGATGGATTTGCAGGTCATTCTCTTACCTATCCTTGAAGGGTGTGCTCCAGATCAGCAGAACCTTGCAGTATGGCCCGTTCACCAGGCCCAGCGCCGCCACCACAAAACTGTAGAGGGCGCCGGCCACCCCCACGGCCGCAAAGACGATGGACAAGAACATCTGCAACACAGCACATTCATCACTCAGAAGATCTAAATGTCAACTGGCTGCATTTAAAGTTCTCCACCAGGGGGCAGTAAATCACCCTGGGTAAATTCATTACAGCAACCGTCTTTCATTAAAAAAGGTTTTTAGGATTAGGAATGATGTCAAACAATATCTGATAACAAATACTGTTATGCAAAATGCTCAGCAATATCGGAAGGGCTGACACAAATGTCCATATGGATTATAAACTGATTGTTAATTGATTGATTCCATACAAATATGTAATAAAGCATCACAGCTGTCCAAGTAGGTCTAAGAAAAGGTTTGCAGGGGGAGGCTGAAACACTCTTGACTTCTAAAGCAGGTTAGAACATTTTATTCAGCAGTTTTTCCGTTTATCAAAAAGTTTCACGTGATATAAAGCAGCTGCGCCTAAATAATGCAGGCATGTAAAAATCATGGAAAAAGTCAGACTCATAACCAAATTATCTGGCAATGTGTGTGTGTGTATGTGTGTCTGGGTCTGTGTGTGTGTGTGTTTATGCCATGGGTCACATGAGTTTTACTGAAATGTAATTAGGAGTCATGGACTGTCAGGCCCTGAACAGGCCTGGCCTGTTCACTGAGTCTTAAAGGGCCAGTATCACTGCACCAACAAAAAGACCCTCTTTTCACTATAGTTTCTGCATCTGGTTGGCCTAGTGGTTAGGGTGTTGGTCTTGCTATCAGAAGGTTGGGGGTTTAAATCCAAGTGCTTGTGCCACCACTGAGGTACCCTCTGAAGAATATATCTGTAAACCAACAGTTTTTTTGTGGCATCATAAAGCAGGCTGTTTTTTGTTGGGTACTTTTCATCTTAAACAGTCGGGTTATAGTTTTTGGATTTATATGGCTGCTTTGTAAATGAGCTAATTTCTGATTGTCTGTCTCACACTTACATATGATTTACAGCATTAATAAGAAATACATGAATACGTTTTCAGAGTGACAGAGTAGCAAGGTGAGTGTAGCAGGTGAGTGATGCATAATGAGGTAATAATGATGTAGATCACAGAATATCAGAAAAGAAAAAACAGCTTAGGTTAAAGATTAGGCTAAAATCTGGATCAGGACTGCTGTTGTTTTTATAATTGACAGTAATAAAAATACAGGGCTTTAAGAAGAACAAAACGAAAAACACAAGAACCCTCAGCGAAACACTCGAGATCCACACGGGAAACTGTTTTGATGCAGGAAAATGGACTGCAGCTGCCAGAGATGCATAACACGGCAGCAGCCAGGAGAAAGGAATAACACTCTCTTATTGGCTACTTTCAAACCTCCTGTCTTTGAGTACAGCAGTATTTCACCATCACAAGATGCGCTTTCTTTGCCTTCTCTGGACAGTACCCAAAAATGTATACCATTATATTTTATATGGAAATGTAGCTGAAATTACGGTGATATGTGTGTTGCAAATGTAATTAATTCTATTGTTTTATTTAGCACTAAAATACATGATGATGATATATTGATTTTTAAAAGAAGCAAAAAGAGGAAAGGACATTTGCGGTTTGCCGTGAATTTGCAGGGGTTTCTGCGAGTAATTATTAGGTCAGTTCCAATAAAAAAAAATGTGTGAATGACTGAACCCACGAGTTTTTAATCTATACTGCTCACCCCCTGATCATCTGTAATTATCTGCTGTTGTTTCTTCTCTGATTCAGGACATAAGTTAGTTGTACATTGTTCTGTTTCATATGTAGGCCATTGTGTGTCTTAACAAACAAAATATTTCCTCTGAACCTGATTAGTTTCAGGGACTGGACTGGAAAATGAGTCTTTGAAAGTCTTTGTTCCTCAAGGCCATATTGAAAAAACAAGACTTTTGTTCAAAACTGTATCTGTAAATCATCTAAAGGCCGTCATCAGGATGAGGTGTGTATTTTTGCCAATTCTGGTGCACACTAACAGTGCTCCTGATTATTGAACCAACATTCCCTCACTTGGTACCTGATGTTCAACTTTTATCTGATGTTCAACTTTTATCTGATGTTAACATGCTTTAACCATTTAGGACGTAGCTGATATACTTGTTTATTCAGTAACTGAATCACAATTAACTCGGCCTACGTCCCAACAGCTGAAGCACTAACTGAAAATGGAGCGCCGTGCAGGACACTCAAGAGCCTAACACACACAACCAAGAAACACACACTTACTGTTTGATTCTGTGAAACAAATGTTTACATTTTACACAACTACTGACCCACCTGACGTCAAAGCAACACTGGCAAAATACCTTCACAAAAGCCTTCTCTATTTATCCCCAAAGACACTCTCCTTTGTTTATCTCCATGTCGATTAGAGGTGTATGGGTTCCTCTTTTTAAACTTAGTTCCACCTGAGGTTTCTTCCTCCAGCTTAGGGAGTTTTTCTATCCTCTGTTGCCTCTGGCTTGCTCTCTAGGACTGAACTGAACACTCCCAGGCTGTTGGTTACATGTCTTTATAAACCAGTCTGAAACTTCTGCTCTACAGTCAGGCGGCGCGAATATGAGAACAGTTCACAAAACAAAATAGCAAATTGTAACAAGTAAAACACTCTGCTAGCTGTGCTTTACTTATATTTTATGTTATCAGAAACCACATTAGTGAGTCTATTTGTAAAAACTTTAAACCCCTTCTTGCTCTGAGGACTGGTGTGAGAAGCTGAATCTTCCTTTGTGCGTGTCTGAGTGTGCTGGAGCTTATGACGGCTGTTTATTGGATTATTGATATGTGATGATGTTCATTACAACTGGAACGGAGGGGCAGAGCCGCATGGTCTCTACTGTTATTCCTGTTGCCAAAACAACTGAATGAGTGTGTGAATGTGTGTGGGAGGGGGGCAAAATAGTCTTATGACATAAAAAATGGGCTGTCTGTGGCCGGAGTGTTTGTTTGGCTTTTGCGAGGTTTCTGTAGAAATACATGCTGAGGCTAGTAGATTTTTGGTTAGTCTGTCTCAATCTCTTCCCCTTTTCTCTCTCTATTTCATTTCCTTTTCTCTCTCTCTCTGTCTCCCCCTCTCCGTCTCTCTCCGATTGTCTCCCACTCTCTCCACAGAAGGAGCTCAGGTTGAATATATACAAACACACCCTTTAGCCGCATTATCACTGAATGAATTAAATTAATACTTTTTTACTCATGTCAGGCTTCAAGATGGCAATACACAGGGAAATGACAAAACAAGTTAAATAAGTCAGGTAAAACTTTTTAATCTGTAAAAAAACACCACAACTCACCCCACAACGGTTTCCACAGCAACCCTGCTTTCCTGTTAAATTAATGAAGAGAGCTGGTGCTAAAACCTGAGAGAGAGAGAGACAGGGATAGAGAGAGAGACAGAGAAAAAAGAGAGACAGACAGAGAGAGAAAGACAGAGATAGAGGGAGACAGAGAGAGATAGAGAGAGAGAAACGTAAAGGTAAAAATAAAGATGAGCAAGAAATTCAAAAACCCACTGAAAAGGTTTATTTGAGAATGTATTTCTGTGAGAAAATGCAAAGTGTAAATGTGTGGTTGCTATAAAAGTGTTTGGAGACACACAGGCACTGGTTCTGTGCTCCAAAAACAGTTTATGCTAAAAACAATTGCTTACACTGTGCCTTGCAATCTTCAGATTCTGAGGCCGGCACATTACATTTTCCATGTTTTGCTCCAAATGTATTCAATCATTCCAGGTGGAAACTCTGAATAAGCACCTGGTGAACAGGGATCAGACTCTAACTGTTGGATGTGGAGCAAAACATTTTCCCGGTGACTCGGAGTTTGTGAAAGTGTTCAGTAACCCACTATAAAACATTTGCTTATGTGGCTTCTGATATGGTGAATCTGTTATCTAGAACTGTGTCCTGAAGTTAGTACAGTTAAGCACTTCGAGGCCTGAACTGCTTCTGAATAAACATCTGACTAAAACTCCATTTTTAACTGTAAATGTTTTTTTAAAGAAAGTTGTAAATCCTGCATTCTTTCCCAGGGTGTGTTTAATGTTGGGGTCATACATGTAAACACCTCTAACACCCACACTGCATACTTCTGCATGACTCACACTCACACTCACACACACACACACACACACACACACACACACACACACACACACACACTCTGCTGGGGGGAGGGTCATTCACTTCTTTGGAAAGTCATTCACTTTTTTTACATCACCTTGCACTTCTAAAAGGTTCTTTAAGCGAAACTATTTCAGTAGGACAGATATGAGTGTGAAGAATATTTCCAAGGTCTACAGAATCTTTACGTGACTTTAAGGTTCTTTGCACCTCACCAGTCTCAGTCATAGGAATGGATCTTGTAAGAACCCTGCACTGAAAGGTTCTTTAAAGACCTGAATGTGACTCTTCTACAGCATTGCGTGAAGAGCCCTTCCAGGAACATTTAGGTCGTGGTTCTGTGAACTCTAAGAAGATTCAAGGCCTGTTAGTGTGACCGCCTGGAAACTGCTGGCAGGAAAAAAAACTCCACTGAAACCATAAATATCTTGCGTGCTAGAGTGGAGGCTGAAACCTTCTGAAGGGAAAAGCTTCTTCTGACTGAAATGGGATCAAATTTACTGAAAGGGTCCTGAAGGGCGTGGCAGCAGATCAGTACTCCATTCCAGTTAGGTATGGATTGATTTTCCAGCTTCTATAAAACGTCTCCACCTTTTTAATGATGCATTTACATGCACCTTAAACAATGGCTCTCTGAGGGTCCTTTACTGAAAATAAGGCTTCTGTACAGAACCACTCTTCCATGTTCTTTGCAAAAATTCCAACACAAAGGTTTTTCCACTTCAGTTGTTATTTCAAAAAGCTGTTTTTAATTATTTTATTTAGGACCAAAGGGTAATCCTATTTTTTGCACTATACAGTCATCAACATTGTTCTTTGACTTGTATTTGATGCTAAATATAGCCATTTTTAAGTAACACATAAAACAGGCTCACCATGATAAGGAAGAACCACAAAAGCAATGGTACTTAGCCCTGACTTAAAAAAAATGGTTCTATGCAGCATTAAACTAATAGTAGAGACTCATTTTTACTCCACATTTTGTACAGTTAAACTGTTCTTAATTTTGCCAGAACCCAGTTCTTCTATTGAAATGGTTCTATATAGCTCCCAAACAGACTCTGCCATGGTTGAATGTTAAAGAACCTCTCTTTGCTACTTTAGTTTTTTTGCCAAGAGTGTTCCAGAAAGAGGAAAGAGCCCTAAATAAGGGGATTTTCCGGAGTTTACATGGTTCTTCTGCTAAAGAACCCATGAAGAACCACATTTTACTAATTTACAGAACAGTTTTTTAAAGAAAAATGTATTTGATGCGTTTCAAAAGTGGAAATATCACTATCCAAGGAGGTTTTCTTTGGAGTTGCCAAAGGTTCTTGTATTAAAGAACCCCTTTGAGAACCTCTGGATGATGAAGAATGAGCTCACCATCAGTCCTCCTCCGACCAGACCACCCATGTACTTCACCTCATCTGTGAGGCGTCCGTCCTGGGCATATTGCACCGACCAGCCGGGGAAGAACAGGATGATATTGCAGAGGACAGAGATGAAAGCCAGTGGGTACAGAGAACCCGCAATGAAGCGAGAACACCTTCCTGTACACATCGTGAAGCAGGAGGTCAGAGGAGCGGTAGTGGTGGAAGATCTTCTGATCTCAGGCTGTTCTGAGAAGGTTCCTGCTGCTCGGCTCCTCCTGTCTGAGCTCTCAGAGCAGATGGGAACTTGTGCTTAGCCTGTGAATGGTGGGATGGGCCTGTGTGGGTGAGTGTGTGTTTGTGTGTGAGTGTGTGGAGTAGAACTCCAGGTCCTTCCAGTGGCCACGCCTAGAGCTTTTATTGCTCCACATAACTGTCTTTCTAGCAGAGACTTTAGCAGAGATAGATTCTCATGCACTGTTAGTCCTTCAGCTCCACCAAATATTTGTATTAGTAAAATCTGATTTCAAGAAATATTAATAAATAAAAATGAATTAAAAAGTAGTGTGTTGTGTAGTACTGCTAAATAAACAAAACTGCAGTAACATTTGGTTTGCAAACGGTTTAAACAAAGAAGGAGCTTTTTAACAGGCATGTTCCCTTTAACACATTTACAGGTCAAATATTTCTCAACTTAAAGATTAATGCAATCAAATCAAGTATAAAATCAAAGCTATGTGGGGCACCATAATGGCTAGCGATACATCAAATCTCAAATCTCCTCAAATCCCTGCTGGGCTTTTTTAGGTCCCTGTAGGATGGACATTCACCTAGACCCAAACACCTGAAAATGTTCGGTCCAAACCCAACCTGGATTAAACAGAACCATGGCATCACCATGGAGTGGTGGGAGTGCCCCTCATTAAATAAATCTTTAAAAAAGGATAAATAAATTAAGATAATCATGTGTGGCATGTGGCGCTCTATTGAAGTGCCATCACCTTGACAATATTTATGTTCTACAGAAGTGGATAAAATGTAATTTTCCACAGTACATGCCCTTAACAGCTATGGAGAAATAATATTTGATGGAACAGATAATTGGTTATTCGTGACTGACATTTAGACTAGTTTCCCCTAGTGGTTAGCCACCGTCTCGCTAAATTATCTACAGAACATCCTGAGACAGGCTTGAGAGCTTCGCCCACAAACTTCTGAAACCAAGGTTATGAGTTCTGCCTGAGTCTTGTTAGAGTGCTTCTGTGTGCTTATGAGTGTGTAGGACCCTGTTAATGTTCTATCTGTATTCTGATGTTCCCACAGGCGTCTCTCTGGCTGTAGCTCTGCTCTTGTTTACCTAAACGATTGTTTCTGGATTCTGCAGAATGCTGAAAGACAGCGCTGTTCAATGCCCTTATTCAATACTTACACACACATAGACTTACACAGACACACACTCACTCACACACACACACACACACACACACACACACACACACACACACACACACACACACACACACCCCCTCCCCCACCCAC
>JBBKCR010050697.1:0-10817 GCA_037577295.1 Ladigesia roloffi | reverse complement strand
GTGAACAGTTCACTTTGAGCATGTGTGAACTGAACTTTGAACTAGTTCATGAAAAGTGTGAACTTGCACAACACTGTGGAATTATTTATTCACCTGTTTCACGTCTTCGTGTTTTTCAAGTCGCTCATTCATCATGTGACAGCTCCATAAGCTTAACCAACTCAGCCTGAGCCAGAAAGAGAACTGATTAGTTAATCTCTCGAGTCTTCGGGTTTGAGTCACAAACTCGAAGACTCAACAGATGAACTAATCAATTCTCTTTCCAGCTCAGGCTGCATTGGTTAGCTAATTTGGCTGTCAGGTGATGAACGAATGATTAAAACCTGAAAACTTGTCAGATAAGTGGCGAGGTGAGCAAATCATAGACTTAACATAATTAATTAAAATGTTCTGTTTCTTATAGCATTGTAGTTTTTTCTTGTTTGTACTGTGATCCAGCGTTTGTGTAAGCAGTAGATGTGTTAGGGAAGTAACACGTAACATTTTAATTATATTTTGCTAAAATGAACGAGATGACTTGAAAAAAGATTCAAAGGTCCGAGTCGGTTAAATGATCCAAACTTCCGATCACTAGTTGTTGTGCGTGTGTGCACTGGCCACTAGTGATAGGAAGTTTGGATCATTTTACCGACTCGGATCTTTGAGTCTCGTTCAGCAAATTGAACAAATCTTTTATCGAATCATTCAAGTCATTTTGTTCATTTTAGCAAAATATAATTAAAATTTTACGTGTTACTTCCCTAACATATCTACTCCTTACACAAACGTTGATCATACTACAAACAAGACAAAACTATAATGCTATAAGTAACAGAAAGGTTTCATTCATTGTTTACCTGTGTCTTTAATCTATGATACACTCATCTCGCCTCTTATCTGACAAGTTTTCGGGTTTCAGTCGTTCGTTCATCACCTGACAGCCCATTTTGCTAACAAATGCAGGCTGAGCTGGAAAGAGAATTGTTTATGTCATCTCTTGAGTCTTCGGATTTGAGTCATACGTTCATCACGTGACAGCCCCGTAATGTTAACCTATGCAGGCTGAGCCGGAATAAGAATTGATTATTTCATCTGTCGAGTCTTCGGGTTTGAGACTCAATAATTTAAATACAGAAACTATAGGATGTACCGCAAATGCACATGCGCGACTGAACGACTCATTCGTACAAGAAGACTCGTTGTTCCTGAGTCATATTAAAGATTCGTTCAAAATGAACGAATCATTCAAGAACAACACATCACTACTGGCCACTAGTGGTGAGCGGTGACAGGATTAAAGACTGTATGGTAAAAATGAGAGGTAAACCTGCAAAGAAACAAACAAACACTGTGAAGCTACAAAATAGTGGTATGGTGACCAGGTGCTACGTTGCAAAAACGTGACCATCATTTGAGGTTGAGAAATTTGGCAGCCCTACCTGGCACTGAACGACCTACCACCAAGAGTGAGAGTGCGTGGAACAAGTAGAATATTAGTCCGAGAGGATCTGAGAGAGGGAGATTAGGAAGTCAGGACATGTAATAACTTGTGTGAGTGACCTTTTAGGCGCTTCTGGACGTCTGGTTCTATTCACCACCACTGTGAACAAATCCTGAGAAGTGAAAATTAATAAAAGACCGTTACCTTTGCATTGAATATGACTGCACTCACTATATAGCACACATTCTTCTTCAGTACCGCAGCCCTCAACTGCTCGGGCACTGAATGGAAAGCTGTGACCTCCAGTCCTCCTCCGTTCAGGAGGTTCTCCAAAGACTGGTCCAGATCTTCAGAGCCCATAGTGCCTCTGCTCTCACACACCTACAACAAACTAGAGTCGCTAAACAGCTAATCTTTAGTTCTCCAGGCTTCTCCTCACTGCAGGAAAAATACTGGAGTCTTCCCTGTTGCTATCATTATGGATTGAAGGCTGTATATCTGGAAAAACCTGAAAAAATGACCATCTTTAAACCACAAAAGTGAAATTATTTACCCACTACAACAACACAACCGGTCCTGTTGAGATACCGCGTAGCTATTGGCTGAGTAAGTTAGGGATCGGGGTAAAACTACACATCTATAACAAATCATGCACATACTTCTTTTTATTTTTATTACAACTATACTTGCGTTGTTGCTTGTTTTATACTTCACTTACACTTTAAATTCAAGATAATTATCTTTTTTTTTTTCAAACTAAAAAGATAACTGTTAGTTAATAGGTGGATCCAACTAGGTGAGACATTTTTAAAGACATTTTAACGAATTAAAGTAAAAGCGTCTCCTCGCTTTCTTTTCTTAAAACTGCCACTCTTGTAGGTAGTACACATATGAGTGCGCAAGGAGGGAATTGGAATAAAAATCACCAAACGTTTACTAATAGGTTCCTCTCGAATAAAGCGTAATCGAGTGGACTAAAACGTGTACCATATTTACAAGAATACGGGGGCTGGTCCAAAACCACACACCATTCCACACGGTATTATACTGCTATCTACAGGGCTAAACTATACTTTTTTTTTTTTTCATCACACAGTACTAAAACACATTATACACGTGTTGGGAGAAGGATGCTGAGGATGTAACTGCAAGGAAGAGGAAAAGAGGAAAATTGGAGGAAGGCATTTGATGTGAGAGAGGAAGAAGAAGAGGAAAGAAGGAAATGGAGACTGTTGACCCATTTTGGTGATTTTTATCAGACGCAGCCGAAAGTAGCTAATTGGTGAATTGTCATTTAGTAAAATCCAAAAACGGTAAATGATAGGCCTACAGCAAATAATATAAATAATAGATTTTAACAAGAGTAAAGGTAAATAAAAAAGCAAACCTTTGATAGCAAACAGCTCATTCAGAGTACTCGTGTAAAACTGATATTTTTAATTAATAACCAATCACGCAAACCAAACAAACAAACAAATTAAGCAAATATTTGTTAAATCCCAAAATGTCAGAGGGTTCACAGTTTGACGAATACAATAACGCACTAACAGGCCCAGGACAATATTTGGCACATTATTTAGGGAAGAAAGACGTGTTCAAAACGTAGGGAGAAGAGAGATGGTTGAAGGGAGCAGAGTATGGAGTAAGGTGTAAAGGAAGGGAGAAGAGAATAGGGGTGGAGGGTGTAGGGGTGGAGTGTGGGAAGTAGTATATAGGGAGTAAATCTAGGGAGTAGTGTATAGGGATTAGGGTGCGAGTGTGTGTTGAGACGACCCCAGCGTCGCCCTCCGTAGTCCGTCTGGGCTTCATTGGGAATTCTCGTCCGACTCCTCTCGGTCACTGAGCGCCGGAGCTCCACTATTTCCAATAGGATTACTCTGAAACGGCGATCTGTGTGGAGGAACATGGCTGTGTCTCCAGGCTCTGGCTGGAGGAGACTACATTGAGGGAGTGAGCAGGTATCGGGGGCTGCTCTCAGCTGTCTGGGATGTTTAGTAACGTGGAGTGAAGTGGGCTCCGCGCCAGTGGTTAGAAGGCAACGCCTGTATGAAGGCAAGAGATCACAAAACTGACTGTTAAAACTCTCCAGAGGCGGATTAATCGGAGGTGATGGCTGTCCGGGTGTTTTCTCGTCGTGTCCTGGCGGTGTGTGTGTTGTTTGCGCTTCAGCAACTCTGGGACTGCGCCGGGGGAGGTGAGGAAACACGGCTAACGGCTAAACCAACACCGTTGAATCTTTAAACACACGCTTAATTCTCCGTTAACACCTTTTAACTCCTCTTACTCTTTTCACCATGCCACCACAGGGACTTTAAACACGTTTTAGCTTCAGAGAGCTTGAACTAACCTTCATCCAGACACTTTTTCTCAGTCTGACCTTTCAAGTCAAGTCCGGTAGGTGTTCACTACCGTATAAACAGAAAACAGATTAAACAATGTTTCTCAAGGGCCACAGCGAATTTAAATCAGAAAGGCCACAGGACTACACAACGATAGGACCAAGGTGCAAAAAACACGAGAGAAACAGCACAATCATTTACAGGACAACAGTGCTGGAGCCGTAACAGCACTTGTGAGCGTTAAAGCAGTATTATACAGTATTTTAGCATCAGAGTCATTGCAAAAACTGCAAATTAATATAAAGATTAGGGAGATATACTAGATCAGAAATAGCTAGCAGCAGCAACTTCTGTAGAAAAAAGTACAAAATATACATAAAGACAATGTATTTACACTGGCAATTATGGAAGTTTGTGGCAGAACAGTTTGGTGTGTGCAGAGAGGTTGGGAGAAAGAAAGCGAGTGTGTGTGTGATGTACAGTTTGTTATACACGTTTAACACACACACGATACTGTTTTCACAGAGGTAATGTGAGTTATTTCCACAGTGGTTATGTGAACAATAGCCATTTTCACAGCAAATTCTCAGATCTTCCCCATCATATCAGAGGCAGATATGTCCCTTATGTAATTAAGTCTAGTCTGCATACAAACACTCACCTGGTCTGACTGTTGGAGAACTATGTGTTTAAGAAGCTTACAGAGCTCTATAAAAGCTTATTTGGGTTAATGCCCACTGTCTGCATGGATTGATGGCCCTTCAGTCTAAGGACCGTCAGTTGGATCAAGCAATCCAGCACTAGTATACTTATATATCCCTGCATTTGTTATCATTTTTATTGTATCGAATGGTAGGTATATTTTTTTCAGCCAGGGATTTCGTTGTGAAATGAAAGACTGTTGACTCCCTATTGGGGTTGAGTATCATTTCAATTTTATAATTTCCAGTTCTGCTTGATCCTCATCTCAGTTCTATAAAGGTACAGAGAACAGAGGACAAATGTTTAGATAATATATAGTAGTGGGAGCAAAATACTTTGTAAAGTCTCTTCACTGCATCAGGAACACCTGCAACCAAACCAAACCAAACCACATAGCTATCTTTAGTAAGGGTGTTCGAACAAGAATCAGAAAACCTATATATAAAGTCTAAAATAAAAGTCAAATGCCTACATAAATACTAGTATAAAATACTCTATGGTATATACATAAAATTGTGAGGTTTTAATGCTTTAGATATGTAATACACAGTTAAGTGACGTACAAGTAACATATATAGTACTTCCGAGTTGTTCTCTATACCGAGTCCATTAGTACATTAGTAAATCAGTAATATGTAGTGATATTTCACTTGGTAAGACTACTGCAAATAATAATAATATTTATCAAGATATTGATCATGTTTTAAGTGTGTTAAATATTTGGTTTTGTTTTACAGCCCTTTTAGTAGTTTATTAGTAGTTTCAGGCCTACATTGCACCCTGACTGATCTTTTTCTTGTCACCTGTACTAAAACCACACTTTTGAGCCTTTTCCAAACTCCATGTCTGAGACTTTACATTGTAGTTGCACTAAGTTGGTACGGTTTAGGTTCAAATACATTGCTGCACGACATATTCAACTCAAATAGGACCTGGCTGATCACCATACACCATACATACAGATAAATATGGAGGATTAAAAGCACAAAAATTCAAACGGAAATTCATTTTTGCAATTGGCATTTGAATATTTAACCTGAGTTTGTAATTTGAAAATACCTTTTGCAATGGGAGAGTCAGTGAGCAGAATGCTGATGCAGTCCTTGGTTCATTTAATAGTATTTTGTATGTAAACATTTCACTGAATTACGTTTCATATTTTCATGTTGTCTCTTTATTCAAATGGCAATTCATTTTGCAATTTTCAGTTCAATATCCAATCTCAAATACAATAGCGCCCCCGCGGTTACATTGCATTAGAGTTTAGATTCTCTGCCTGAACCCAACACGGCCGGGTCGGGCCGTGATCAAGCATTAGATTTTTTTAATCATCAAACGTATTTTTAAAATTTGTCGGGTTAAATCGGGCTCGGGACGATAATTACAGTTAATGTGTCGGGCCGGGCTGGGCTCGGGCGCAAGGTGCACGGGCTCGGGTTGGGTCGGGTCTCATTTTTTGGGCCCGATCTAAACTCTACACTGCATGTTAGGTAGAAAACCTCAACTGACAATTCCCAACTGTCACACTGCTGTTTCATTTTCACATTGGTTGTGTGTGTGTGTGTGTGTGTGTGTGTGTGGGGTGGGGGGTGGGGGGGGCAGATACTGAAACAGGTACTGAAAGATAAACAGGTGATGCCTCTGAGAGAAACGAGGCAAATGATGACAACGTCCTAATAAAAAAAGGAGATATGAAAACTGTAATGGCGACAGAAGAGCCTGTTGCAGCTATTTCTGACGGGATATCTGGATAACGAGTCTCCCCGCTCTGCTTCACTGACTGCGTTTGGTTTGCACCTGTCCTGTGAGAAGTCCTGTAAAGCTGGAAAGTTCATCTCCTCTCTATGAGAGGAAAAACAACCCATGACACCCTTCTATTGCTGATTGTTTTTCAGGTGATCTCTTAGCCGCAATATCAGCCGCAAGCTCTCCTTTCACCAACAGTGGTTCTCATTCCCCACTTGGCACAAAAATTGATTTCACACCCGCAAAACAGAAAAGTCTAGGTGAAGCCTTATTTAGACGACAACAAATTCATCAACAATAATATATTCCGTAACTTTTGTTGTGCAAAAAAAACAGCATTCATGTTATGAAGACATTACAGACTGAACTTTATTGTTGCATTTCTGGCAAAGTGCAATTTCTTCTTAATTTGGCTCATTTCTAAGTGCAAACATTTGAAGCAATTTTGTGAGAAATTGTCACAGAATCTTGTTTAAATTTTTAGGACACATACAGTCCGCTGCCAGTTTTCACACAAGAAATACAGAGATTTCTCCTACCACATTAACCGTGAAAGCTAGAGATTAGGATTTTTTTGCCGGTTATCAACAATTGGCTGGGATAGTGAGAGGTGAGAGCGTTCGCCCTTCGATCGGAAAGTCGTAGGTTCGATTCACAAGACCACTAAGCACCACTGAGGTTGCCTTGAGCACGGTACCCTCCCCACACACTACTTCCCAGGCACTGTCTTCCTGGCTGCACACTGCTTCATTTGGTGGATGGGTTCAATCCAGAGGAAGTATTTTGTGCTGTTCACAGTGTAATTTCTCTTTTCTGTGCCTGTTATATTTCTGTCATTTTTTCCTTCTAAGACTCTGACACCAGTGAATGAACACTGGATGTTAAACATTGGTTCTGTGCGACTTTCCTCCAGGTCTTATGCACCCCACACATTGGGACTCACTGCTCTAAATGAACAAATCACTCGTTGAATTGATTCTGGCGAGGCCATGAACAAGGAAGTGACTTCAGTAGTGAAGGTCCACCTTGATTAGCGGTCTGAAAGTTGGGAATTGTCAATTGCCAAATTATATGCTCGGGCTGAATTGAATTTCCAATTGCAAAATGAGTTGCCATTTGAATTTTTGTGCTCATAAACTTAATAGTGTTTAGCGACGCTTAAGCAGAACTGAAATGTAAAACAAACCATGTATCCGGTTCTCAGTTTTTTATTTGTTCTAATTTGGAACCTAATTTTGGTTTTCAGTCCAACCCCTATAATATTTTAACATTATCATTACAGTGACTTATCTTCTTTTTTTAATTGTGAGGAGGTTATAATTAGTGCTGGCGAATCGAATTTAACACACATTTTAAAAGGCCTGAGTACCTCTGCAGTCCCATGTTTGAACTTTTTAAAAAAAATGTAGCTCTGCTGATGTTCGGTCTTGTTGATACAAAATTCTCAGACAAGCTCAGGTGGGCGAGACGAGCTCATTATTTTTGGTGAAATGTGCCCCAAGGCCCTATCCATGTCATCAATTTAAAAAGTAATTAATTTTGTCATCCCATGGCTTTACATCTGAGACCCCACTTTTAGAGCAAATGGGGCACATGCAGTCCCTGGAGGGCTGATCATTGGAACCCGATGACTGTCGTACATCAGTGTTTACATTCCTAGAAGCCAAAGGGGCCCAGTGCCGTGCTGGTGCTTCTGTCACTAGGGAACAATGAACAAACGATGTGAGCCCAGCATCTAGCATTAGCGGGAACATTTAAATATGAAACATTTTTTGTTATTACATGTTATAACAGTTACCCCAGGAAACATAAGTCTATGAACCCCATAAGATGAAAAGGGATTGTAGTCAGTGCTGCTGAATGTAGCTGGAATCACAGCTATCGATGGTATTTTTTACATATGACTCCTCTAAGGCTTGTACTTCTCTGTAGTAGCTTGTCAAATATTAGAAAACCCCCAAAATACTTTATTACTCATCACATATTGTAAAAAACCTTCAAGAATTGGGCTAAATTTTATATCGATGCTCCAAATGATCGGCCACCGATCATGATTGGCCAATATTGGATAAAAATAGCTTGATTGGCGAACCCCAAAACCGCAGCTCAAAAAAGCAGATCACTGGACGTAAATTACTTGCGCGACTTTTTAACACGTGCAGCATGGTGCCCAGGTAAACAACAGCAGAGCGGAGCTTACCAGTTCTCCCGTCTGGAAGTTTTTCAAAGTGTCCAAATAAGACATAAAGTTAGCCGTTAGCCGGAAGTAAGCAACTGCATTTTAACACCACTAATATTAAAAAAATGCTTTTTTATGTTCTAAGATGCTTAATCATGTTTGTAAAACATAGAAAGCTCTGGCTCTGGCTCTATGTATGTGTGTGCGTGTGTGTCTAAAAAACAGCGAGACAGTTTTAAGCAAAGAAGGGTTAGAAGAACAGAGAAAAACATAAACTTTTTTACAAACATGATTAGGCATCTTAGAACACGCCATACAACTAGAAACTAAACCAGCCGAATCCGACAACATCCCCATCCCTCAACCAGCCGACTGTGAGTGATGCATTTAAACGACGTGAACCAGACAGCAGGGATAGTACGAGGTGGACAGATGTCCTGTTCAGAATTATGAAATTCATTTGGGTTACAGTAGCTTTATTTATTTAATTTTTTTTGTTGGTTCCTCAACTACACCAGACGTTCATAATAATAACAGGAAAAAAACACGCCATAGTTTTGTCCTTTGTGGCAGTAGCCACTTTTGGTGTTAAGAGGCTACATCCCATTAAGCTGATCTGATGTGTGTTGGTCTGCCTGACCCCTCTTTGTTTAGAATAATTTTAAGTTACTCTGCCTTATTTGGAAAAGATGGCCGACAGTAGCCTTAAGTTCTCATTCTATAAAATAAACACTTGATGGTTCTTCAAGATCTTGACTGGAGCCTATTTCTACAGTTTTTTTCAATATAGTTCATTTAGAGTTAGTTTCATTTCTACAAATGGTGCACACTCTGCTAGATTATAGATAAAATATTCCCATTCCCCTGATCGGCAGTGAACGGTAATCGGCAGATCATGATCTTGGTGATCGGCCCCAAAAATACTGATCGGAGCATCTGTAGTATTTTACCATATTGTCCAATACCAGTACAGTTATTTACCAGTCATGAGTGTAGTGTATGTGTATATAGATTATTGGCTTAGTGATGGGCCCTATTTATGCTGGAATGTGTCACAAGTTCCCATGGGATTCAGTTGGACAACCCTAGCTATACATCACAGACCCCACTTTTAGAGCCTTGGGACAAATTTATTTTTATCTATAAATCACAGGTATGTAGAGGCTTTAGGTGTTGATGCGTCAGTGACTCAGGAACATGAACAAAAATGGGAGTCCAGCATCCAGCAGTGGACCAGTAAAATGCCCAACAGTTCTCTTGTTATTACTTGTTATAACACCCTGAGGATCCTTCCTGTATGAAAAAAATGTCTATGGACTCTTTATAATATTTGACCATTGTAAGCACTTATATTAAAAGGTGGTCATAGTTGGCACTTCTATATGCAGCTGGAATCATAGCTTTGGGTTTTTTTTCAAATGTGTCTCTGCTGGGGCTTGTTCTTGTCTGTACTCACTTTTCAAGCCTCGGAAAGTCTCCAAAATGCCGTATTACTTATCATGTTAAAAGTTTTCAAGAACCAGGGCACTTTCAGTTGGTGGAATGTGTTACTAGCACACATGTAATTCAACTGGATCACAGATCTGGGTAGGCTGATGATAGTTTAGCATTGTTTTCATTCCTGGAAGCAGTCACATCTGTTTCGAGGAGCCCAATGCCACGCTACACTGAAAATGTGTTTGTGCTACAGTGAAATAATGATCCATGTAGAAATAAAATAATTCAACCTGTGATACATATTATTAGATCTGTGTAACATATAAAGCTGCTTTTGCAACATTTTTGTCCAGCCTTCATCAGATGAGAATCTGAAGTGTGTGAATCTCTCTTCTTTTCTTTTTGGTCTAAAGATGAGCTCTGAGGAAATGAAAATTAAATGTTTTGTTTCAGTCCCATCAAACGCAGATGAAGATGTTACTTCTAGAACTTTCACTGCTGCTTGAACTCAGACACACAGTCTGACATGCTCACATGTACATACTTTTTTCTGCTGTGCTTTTATTAAGCACTCTAGATTATCTTGTTTTGTCTTGTCTGTAATGGCAATGAATAGTCATTGTTATTTAGCTCATTTGGGTTATTTTAGTGTGTGTTCAGACGAACGCTTGTGCAGTTTCTTTGCTTGTAAGTGAGAGTGAGCATGCTGTGATATGAGCCCATGTGTGGGACCCCAGAGCTAGTCGGGTCTTCATTCGCTGTCACTTCGCTTGTTTACATTTACATTTACAAATTTCAGCAGATGCTTTAATCCAAGGCGACTTCCATTCCCTAACTAGAGGGAACCGTCTCTTTGGAGTGACTTTAAAGGCATAGTTCACCCCAAAATGAAAATCTGATGTTTATTTGCTTACCCCCAGGGCATCTAAGTCTAAGGTGACTTTGTTTCCTCAGCAGAACACAAACGCAGATTATTAGCTTTAGCCGTAGCAGT
>JBBKCR010050649.1:0-10818 GCA_037577295.1 Ladigesia roloffi | reverse complement strand
ATTAAAATTAGAGGGATTTTATTTCTTATTCTTGGTTTGTGTTTGTTTGCCACAAAACGAAACAGTTGGCTCCAGACTAGGCTTAAAGAAGCACGGCAGCGGACTGCCGAGAAAAAAAACGACTAACCGACTAATGAAAATGTATTCGAACAAGCCTTCTTCATATCGACTAACGTTTAGTCGACTATTTGGGGGCAGCCCTAATTTTGTTCCTTTTGAAACCGGTTTCTATAAATAATGGTTGTCAATATTGTTGAGCTTGTGTTTGGATGTCATGATGTATTTATGATCAATTTAAAAATAATACATTTTATCAACATGCTGTCTGTTGAGTCATAACTGATGTGGAATGTCAAACTAGTGGGATCTCATGGTGACATTACTTTCATGTATTATATCAACCAGTGTTCTGTCAGAACAGGTAAATGCAAGCAGTCTCAATAACCAGTGAAGGAGTTAGACGTACAGTTTGGCACTTCACAATAATTAAGGAGCTACAACTTTTGATGTGTTTGTTCAGGGTTCTTGTGGTGTTTAGCTTTTGTAGATACATTCCATGTAACCAGCTTTACCTATATTGACCAACTATGAGATCAAATATTGAGGACAAGAATGTTTGGGTATGAAGTATATAACATTAAAACCTGAAGGGATGAATTTGTCCCCTTTTTACACAAACTGCAATCTGGTACACATGGCCAAACAAAATTCTGTTCTAACTGTTATTGTACCGGTATAATGGCATGACTTCCCTTGCTTTTAATTGTTTATAACTGTAACTGACAAAGTAAAACAAATGAATAAAAAATCATGTTTTGTGTTAACACCATCTTCATTGTGACTGATAAACATACAATTTTGGGCTAAAGTCTTAGGGGGCGAAGAAGTTGCAACACAATTCAGTTGTGAGTTGCTCTGCAAAAGAGTTCAGGTAAAAAAAAGGAAACAGCTTGTGTGTTAGCATTTGTAGTTTAACGCAAAAATGTCATGAGCCCACAGCAGCAGAAAATGAGTTCAATAGCATTGGTATTTTCAGGTGTGCTGGCTAATCAGCTTCATTCAGGCTCTGATGTTTGCTTGACTCACAATCTCCGTTCCAGTTAATCCCAAGAGTGTTGGATGGGGTTGAGTTCAAGTTCTTCCACATTGAACTCATTCAACCATTTCTTTATGGACCTTGCTTTGTGCACTGGAGCACGATCATACTGGAATTGAAAAGGGCTTCCCCATAGGGAGCTTTTCATTGAGTCTCTACTGATTTGTCTTGCAACTACTTGGACCATGTCAGTCCTTGAGGTTTCTTGTAGAATAGTTAAATAGCTTGAGTGTCGGAGAGTGGCACAGAGGGTAGGGCTGTTGGGGATTTAAACCTGAGTCTTGGCTTTTTGAGGGTGGGTTTCCTCTGGAGTCTCTGGTTTCTCCCACAATCCAAAGACATACATGTGAAGTGAATTAGACACAAGTATATAAGGAGACAAAGTGTCGAATATGGAATGTATCTGCTGTACCTGAACAGACCTGTGTAGGAGGGGAGAGAAAAAGTAAATGACTAAGAACTAGCTGCATGGATGTGATAAATAAATAGAAATAGAACTACAACTAACAGTACAGGGATCAAAAATGCAGCAGTCAGTTTCAAGAGCATACCTGCCCTCCTGTTTCACTTATTGAATGGGTCAAATGCAGAGATATCATTTCACCAAATTTTGTACTTGTATGAATATGCTTGTGACAAATAAGGAGAATTTGTCATTTGTATTTGCAATAAGACACAGTAAACAGTTCTGAACACCAAGCATATCAACAATGTGACATTCAAATTGCACTGTGGTTAGAGACATTATGGATGATGTTATATTTTTGTTTATGGTGCTGTTCTTCACCCTATAAAGAACAGTTATTTTCTCTGTTTGTTCCACCAAATTACCAGAACCCACATGATGCCTCTGATACCCATGACAAAAACCTAAATCATGGAGTTTTTGCTATATTATCCTGCTTAACATTTTGTATGATTAACAAAACCAAGCCTCCCAGGGCAGCTGGTGGTATGGTGGTTAGGGAATTGCCCTTGGGATCAGAAGGTCCTTGGTTCAAATCTCAGCACTTCCAGTGTAGAGGGCGCCGTTTGTAAAAACAGTGGCACCCCTGTGGAACCCTTGAGTAAGGAACCATTTCCTACACAACGCTTCACTTGGTTGATGGGTTATATACTGAGAACAGTTTCGTGCTGTTCGCTGTGTTGCGGTGTGTTCATGTGTGACAAATTTACATTTTAATTTCACTTCCACAGTTGGCAAAATAATTATCACATGGAGGAGCATTGCAGAGCTAAACTGGCTGCTCAGTTCAGTGCAATCTGTACTACTAAATTGTTCATTCTTACCCATTCAGCAGTGCTTATTTAAACTCAGTATTTAGATTGTCCATCTCCTCCTTGGATAATTCAAGCCTATTCAGTGCCATGATATTAAGTGCCATGACATTAAAAAAGGACGCCAAGATGAAATTGGCAACCTAACTGTCAACATTAGGCTCTGTTTACCAAAAGTGTTGTTTATTCTGGGGGTGAAGATATAAAACCAAAATGAAAGCAAGAAAATTGCTCTTTAAGTAGTCCCTTGACATTGCATAGTAATAAGCTACAGAAGGATAAGCTACAGAACACTTAAGCTCTTAGAAAAATGACAGATAAAGAAAGATTTCCCTGGAGTGGATCTTAAAAGAACAACCCATGATGCATTATTAGATTATCTTAGAAAATTCACTGTCAAAAGAGATCAGGAGGAGATTTGCTCTAGTAGAAGTTGTAGTTGGGGGATTAATGTTTCTGTCAACTGTCACTGCACAGGTGGTGTTTTAATGGAAGTTAGCAAACATCAAAAGTTACTGTTAAAGGACTGATACATTACTGGCAGCTTAGTTGACACTGTCCTGTTTAACCCAGTTAGTCGTGTTTAACCCAGTTAGTCGTGTTTAACCCAGTTTGTTCTGTTCAACCCAGTTTGTCTTTTTACTCTCACATATCTGGAGCTGTTTCTGCCCCTGTGCAATTAAAGAGGAGACTACATGCTTAAATGTATTGGGCCACATATGTTTTTCTGGCTAGGAGGGGTAATCTTAGTGCTTCAGCAAACCACGACATTTTGGAAAATGTCATACTTCCAAATTTGTGGACACAGTTTGGGAAAGAATCTTTTCTATCCCAGCATGGCCGTGTCCAGGGCAATGTAGACAAGGCTGGATGAGTTCAGTGAACTGCGCCCCAATCCAGCATCTTTAAGATGAACTGGAACAGAGATTGTGAGCCAGACTAATGGGTCCGCCTTTGAATCATGATTTCTATCAAGCTTCTTTTGCCTTAGGCTTGCTCACAGAGGAGCTGGACATGAATTTCTGAAATATTTGTTTTGTGACAATGTCTGTTGTGAAAAGCACAATATGAATAACTTGATTGTTATTTGTGTTATTTATGGCTAAAAAGACAAAAAAAAAAGAATTCTAGAATGCAGTTAAATAAAACAAATGTTATTGGGGTTGCTTAAGGGAAAGAAGCTCACCATGGTAACATGACTCCCTTCTTTCATGATCAATTGATGTGTCCAAATCTAATATCAACACATTTACTGAACTGTTATAATTTAATTCATTTTAAATTTACATGGTCCTGGGATTCATTACCCTAAAATCCTTTAAGGCTATATATTCATATAAAAAACAGCAAGATTGCTGTTATTATGCCATACTATTACTTCTATTTATAATAATCAAATCGTGTTAACACTACAATAACAAAAACAATATTATTATTATTATTATTATTATTATTATTATTATTATTATTATAATTGTTGTTGTTGTTGTTGCTATTGTTGTTGTTGTTGTTGTTGTTGTTATTATTATTATTATTATTATTATTATTATTATTATTATTATTAATGAATATTTATTTGCTGTAATTTTTTATTGTCAAAGTATTAAAAGTGGGATCAGGAAGGCATATATACACATCTCAGTGTCGCTTTTATTTCATTATTTCATTAATTAATTTAATCATCTTAATCATCTTTTTCTACAGACTAAAAATGATATGAAATACAAATGATACAATTTAAACCTAAAAGCTACTCTGTCTCTACAACTATCTACAGCACTTCACACCACCACAGTCTTGCTTGATCTTGTGACAAGAAAAAATATATGACCAATTACATCAGACAACACTTGGCACTTTCACTGAAAGGACACAGATAGTGGCCATCAAGTTTAGACTGTTGTAAGGGCACATCATAAGTCACTGCATAGCTTTTTGTTCAATAGAGGGCCCTCATTAAGATATGGTATCAAATTCACTTGCTCTAGAGAGCACATCATCATAATTTTTTGCATGAAAGGGCACCCTAGAGGGCACTCAGTAATTTTTCCAATATGAAGGGCAGCCAAAAGTGCACTTGCTCTCATTTTTGCTAATCAAGGGGGCACTTTAGTGATGCTATTTCAACCATGAAGGCAACCCTTCCTACCCACCCCAAAGATTTTCACATTTAAACATATTTTTTAGCACTTTGGGATGATTACTTGGATAAGAATTTAATGTATTTTAATTACAATTATAATCTATAAGCCATGGGGGGTGGGACTGTTTTCACAGTTTCCTTTCATACAGATTCCTTTTTACAGGAATTTGATTTATATTTACAGTCACTGCAATCAAATGTTCAGAACAGACTCCCAGAATTCATCGCAAAACACAATAATTGTGTTGATGTAAATATTTCCTGTAACGTTAGAGCAATTGTTTACATAGTAAAACCCCAGCCTACAGAGGTTACATGGGGTTACACTGGCTACTTCAATGAAAGAAGGATAATATAATGAGTGAGGAACAAAATATAGAATTGGGCAAATTAATGTCATGATATAACAACAAGAAAGAACTAAAAGCCCACAAATATTCCACCAAACCATTTACTTACATTTCAGTCATTTTACTCAAGGCTATTCTCAGGGGTGCAAGGGTTTTCCCTCTCTGCACTGAATCTGTTGAAGGGTGGTATATCCTTAAACATAAATATTTTTGGCTTGAACTGTGGGGGAAAACCATTTAAAATTTCTAATTTGAATTAATTTTTGTTTTTCATGACAAGGACTGATGCTAATTTAAGAAATCACATTGGTGAAAGCTGAAAAATATTTATGAAATTTTGGGAGCGTAAACAGGTTGTGGCACTTTTTGGCCACGAGGATGCTGAGTGTGACTTTTAACAACTTTGCTTTCCCTGCAAAAAATAAACAATGCATAATAATCAGTGTTTTTGTTCATCAGTTCCATATCTGAGACTTTACTATTAGTAACACAAAAAAATCCAGTAGCATTGAGAATATAGAAAATTTACACTTTTGAGGTTGTTTTCTAACAAGTGCATAGTGCAAACAAACTGGTATTTGAAGGATTAAAAAATACAAAAGAATGGAAATTATTATACTTATGACAAGTACTGATGTTAATTAAACACTCTGCAGTAAAAATAGCAAAAAAAAACATAAATATAATAAAAATCAGAGACTTAATCTGTTGGTGGCCATTTTTGGCCACGAGGACGCTGAAAGGGTAGCAAAAACGAGGACAGCCAGAGGGTTAATGGGGTGTATAATTATAACCACAAAGTGCCAGTTTGGCTGCAGGTTGTCGTTCCAATTAGGGAACACAGTTTGCAGCCTCAGACCAACTGATAAGTCAAGTGTAATTCTGTTCTGATTCCTGCTTGCCTTGAATAAGAATCTGCCGCTACACTAGTTTTTGGAGTATAAGATTTGATACCTAATTTTACAGAACCTTTACATTTGTCGAGACACACACTCAAATACTTTGTTGACTAAAAGTTTCTTTTGGGAACAAAGAGTGGTTCTCATATAACACATAACTCAACCAGCTCCATAAACAATCCCTAAAATGTCATCTACAGCATGGAACCCTAAAAAACCAAACAGAACACACAAATTCAGTACTGGATGAAGGTGTCCAGAATGAATCCTTTACCTTAACTAGTGTTCTGTTAATGACTAATGATGTCAGTTCAACAGATAGACTTACACCAAGTGATCTTTCAATCAGAAATTATTCTGACTTTTTGACAGCCTGCATTCAAATGAGCAAAGCAGCAGCCTGGTTATTAATTAACCTGGATATTTTTTTTAGAATAAGAGAGACAGTTCTCTAAGTTCAAAACAATGGATTCAATTCTGAAAATGTTCATTATTGTAGTGTCACACTCTAATCAGCTAATTAATTCAAAACACCTGAAAAGGGTTCCGGGGATTTTAAATGGTAACTGGTTCAGTAAAATTCACAATCATGGGGAAGACTGCTGACCAGACAGTCATCACTGACACCTCCATAAGAAAAGAAAGCCTCAAAAGTAAATGTAAAGTAGCTGGATGTTTTCAAAGCACATTAATAGAAAGTTAAGTGGATGGGAAATGTGATGAAGAAAAAGGAACACAAGCAGCAGGGATGACCACAACCTGGAGAGGATTGTTAGAACAAGCCAATTCAGAAGTGTGGGGGACATTCACATGGAGTGGACTGAGGCTGGAGTTGCATCAAGAGTCATTACACACAGATGGATCCTGGACATGGGCTTCGAATGTCATATTCCTCTTGTCAAACCACTCCTAAACAACAAACGACATCAGACATGTCTTACCTGAACTAAAGAAAAAAAGAACTGGTCCCAACTCCTGCACCGCCACATCTGCCACAATGACTCCTGCAACATAATGAGATCAAGCCTCTTTGTCAGAAAGGTATGTGGGGGATCCAGCTGGGCATGAGACTTGTGCTCTGCAGAATTCTTGAGGCTCACCGAGTCATAGTCTGTCTTTGCTTGCCATTTTCAGCCATCCTGATCAGGGACAGTCAAACAGGTACAGCCTTCTTCACCTGCAACAAAGCACTCATTCAGCGATGACTCAATCTCTAGTTACCTGTCCCGGCCAAGAGTGGGTGGAATGCTTCCATGCTGTGGGCTCTGTACCAGAATGCTTTACACACCAATATCCAGACTGAGCTCACATGTAATTTGGACTTGGATAGCATAATTCCCTCTGTCTCTGCTCTCGAACACGACCTTTACGAGAAGATGTCCACATGTCCTGTTTCCCAGCATTAACCAGTTACTACAGATGCGATGTTGACTGCTCCTGCTGCTACTCATAAAGGAGCTGTCCCAGAGGCCTTGCAAATGTCAATGTGACAATAATCATGGTCTACTAGGTCTTGCACGTTTATTAAGAGTTCAATTTTCTCTTTTACATATTTTCTGTTATGAGGATAATTCAAACTGCCATCCTCTAGTGGAAAATAAGAAATAAGAAATGCAGCTAAAGAGTAGGGGTGGAGCCAAATCCAAATGCGATATTCGGAAAGGCACAAATAACGTGTTTTTTACAAAAACGGTATTTGGACAAATACAAATATTTGTATTCGGGACCATCCTCCCCCCCTCCGTTACACACTCGCGTGGTTAGGGCACTTGCTCTGCAATCAGATATACATGGGTCGATCCCCCAGGCTGCTAGGATTCTCTGAGTAAGGTACTGTTCCCAAACACTGCATCCCGGAACTCACAAAAAACATCTTTGGGAACAGATTGCCGGGTTACCAATCTGTCGCAAGACAGATACACAGACACATGCCATTAATCTGGCATACATGACTACATGAAAACATCAAAGTATTGTGTTATTTTTTTGACTAAACTTCTAAAATAGTCTGAGTTAATTATACTATAAAACCTGAACATGTGAGACCTCTCATTTACCCAATTAATAAATAGAATACTGCTGTAGAAATCATAAGCTTTTCATTGCTTAAGTACATATTCTACATTTTCTGGAAATGTATAAAGCGTAACTGGTAGTTGATGTATTGGAACTTCTGTGGAAATTAAATAAATTATAATTTTGCATGGTGATTTGGCTGAATGGCATGGGCTTTTCAAACATATCTCCTCTTGCTGTGTTCAGGAGACTGTTTTCATTCCAGTATATGGTTTCCCTGAGATGACATATGCAAATTTCAAGACACCTCAAACATCTAGGATGCAGTCACTGTAAAGCACAACATGCTGCAATTGTAGCTATTCCATCACTATAATTGGTGGATGGAAGGAATTTACTTGCTTCCATTAAACTCCCAGCAGTGAGCCCTTTGCACCAATTATAATGTCAGAGCAGCTTCCAGTTTAAGCTCTGGTTCACTAACCTTGAAACTCCAGATAAAGAGACTGCTATTAAGACCAGTTGGAGTACACATGCAAACTTTTTCTTTTAAAACACCCTGGCTTTATTCTGTTAAAAGTAAAGAGAAAAAATGAAAATGCTGAATAAGCCCATGTTCTACTTTTTCTTTTTCTAATTCTCCATCTTGTTTGGGTGCACTTCTAGTATTTGTGTGACTTTATTCAACAAAGCAAGTGCAATTTAATTTTACAACCTCACTTTATAATTTACAATTACTCAGGCTGTGTTTGGTCCTGTACCTGATAATACAAAAATGACTTATGTTCTGATAGCTTATCTGCTGTTGTGCTTCATTCAAATAGCTGTCTGGATTAAAACAGTCCTGATAGATGTATTGTGGATGAGTGAAGCTAAGCACAAGGCGCAATAAGTGGATACATTGGTAAATGCACTTCATGACATCACAAAAATAGGAATTGGGAAGTAGATTTAAATAACCACTGTATACATCAAACACTTAAATGAAAAACAGAAAATTCATAATCCATGATTTTGGTCCTTTAACATATCCAAATAACGTTTTTAATTGTTGTTTAGACCAAGCACATTGTGCCACAACAGAATCTTCTGAAAGCTATGCAATTGAGGAATATTATTTGACATCTATTATCTGGGCATACTTTTATTAAATTAATTATTTGGAGGCAGACACAAAAGCACACACAGTTTCCTGTTTCTATTTCCATACCTCTAATGAAATACTTAGATACAAATCTCTTTGAATTGAGGCCACTGAACAGTCACTCCTGATTTCCTAAAGAACCTTTCATGCGCAGGGAGCCACTGAAGGGAAAGACGGGTTTTCCATGGCAACACTGAAAGGAAATTTTTTTCATACCATAATTTTCAAAAAAAGGTAAGACTGTAAAACATTCATTATTATATTTTTTTCTAATTGTGTGTGTGTGTGTGTGTGTGTGTGTGTGTGTGTGTGTATGTGTGTGTGTGTGTGTGTGTGTGTGTGTTATGTGTCCACTGTTGCCAGGAGTGGGTGGGATGGGGTTTAGTGGGGTATGTGCACGTCTCAGCTTTCGTCTGAAACAAAATCTGGGGTTGGCGAAATGAATGATTTTGAAAGGTGATGAGGATATGCGTGCTATAATGGTTCCGGCACCCATGCATTACATGAAACATTATGATTCAAGATGGGTGGAACAAATATTAACATCCTTTAATGTGTGGAGGACACAGCACTCATTACAAAAGTTAATGTTGGGAGGTGCAAACAAAGGTACGGGCGGTCATGAAAAGATTAAAGTGGGTGGATTTGGCTGCAGGATGTGATGTTATTGAAGCAAGTGGGTGTGGATATTAATAATCAAACCTGTGTAGACCTACTACTGTGTAGTTTGAAGTGCTTTCCCTGCTTAGATATGCACTCAGAAGGTCACCGGATAAAAATATTGGGACACCACAATGAGGTGAAGGGGTCCCTTTATGTGAAAACTTCAAGAAAAAATATGTTTATTGCCATTAAAAAGCAAAATAAGGATATTTATCGTTTTGCGCTATTCCACCTAAAACATTTCTAAAAAACTATAAAAAAAAATACTGTGTGTGACTTCTGATCTGCATAAAACTGGGGGGTTACCCTATGCATATACTATATATATATTTAGAAGGAAACAGGATATGTTCATAAATTTAAATGTGATGGTTATGTAGTATTTTCTATTTAGACAACCAACAAATGTACACATTTGGCCTGAGACTGCATGTGGGTTTTAAAAGTGCATAGAAGCAGGAAATAATTCGAATGCAAGAGAAAATGAAGCAAACAGAAAATCCCACTGAAGAGGGCAGCACTGAAAAATGAATGACAGAGAGGGAGGGTAAATGAAGCTAGAAATTGATGAGAAAAGTGAAAATATGCAAATATAACAGAGAGAAGAAATAGAAAAGAAACAAGAACAAAGGAGACAAGAAGAAAAGATAGCTGCAGAAAAAGACTGAAACATTTCAGCCAGTACCACCAACGGAGTTGTACAATGAGTTCCATCTCAGCAGAGCTGCTTTTATGGTGATTGTTATACTTAAAAGAATCAAAGTGTTCTTTGAGCTGCATCCGTGAAAACTTTGCCTTCCGAGATGCAGAAGCATGAGCAGACTTGGAAATTCAAGAACAGTGAACATTTGATGAGAACATGTAACCCTACAACCTTTCTGAAATACAATTGTTTAATTGGGACAGTAAAAGAAAAACAACCTACATTTTGTGCCCTAAAATGCAAATATGCATCCCTACAGATCATAGCAATAGTTAATATGGAGAAAATTCTGGAGACTCTAAAACAACCACACATAAAATACGGTCGTCTTACAGAGGTAAAAAATGATATTATTACTGTTCAGTTACTCACAATAACCGATCGTTTCATGTCTTAAGACATCAGTGTGTCGTCAAGAGCCACGGGGTGTAATCTGGACGTGTCTGTGCATGCTTTTTTTACTTTGAAAGGTCTGATGCCCATCCACTTCCATTAAATGACTACCAGACTGCTACGGCTAAAGCTA
>JBBKCR010050638.1:0-10818 GCA_037577295.1 Ladigesia roloffi | reverse complement strand
TTTTACACTGGATCATCAGTTCAGTAGTATTACCACCTTCTAAAATTTCATCGTTTGATCAGAATGAATGCATGTTGTTTGCTGGGACAGTGAGTCTCTCCCAAATGCACCACAAGTTTGGCCTGTAGGTCTGTACATTACTAAAGTCACATTGTGAACTTTGAGGAGAACAGCAAGGCATAATTTAGGACTAGGCCACTGGTCCCACATGTTTATTAAGCAAAACCTCATGATAAACAGGGAACTGAAAGCATTCCATTTCATCTTAGTGATGTCTGAAATCACCAACAGTATACAGTTTAACTGTAGATTTATAATGTATACTCATAACCCCTCGTATACCATGGAATACCCTTTCTAAACTAAATACACACAAAACAACTAAGAAGTGCTGAGGGTAGACACTGCTGTTATGTAAGTTTGTGCATATTTAGGTCACAAAGGGAAATGATGTCCTCTTTTTAATGTGAACAGCCAAACTTTGCAAACTAAACACAAAGTTTGAATATGAATAAGTCAGTGGTCTTCACAACAGCAGATCTTTGATTATGTTAATAAGAAAAAACAAACAGTCCTCCCTGTTTTACAAGGCTGTTAATCGCCCAGATGCTTAAGAATTATAATGAATTAGCTGAATAAGTAAAACATGGAAATATAAACACAAATAATGAGCATACAGACTTGGCATTATCAACATTTCCTGTACAGGACTGCATTATAGTTTCTTTTGATCCATCTGACTGTATGATGAGTTTTAGCATCTTATATTTCCTAGAATTCACACTTTTTCTTCTCAGTTCTCAGTTCCCGACACTGAATACATCAGAAGGGACTGTGGAGCAGATCCATCAGCCAGAGGCAACACAGTGTTCCAGAGAACAGGACTTACTAGGACTTTATTGCAATACAAGCAGTGGGCGAGTGGCACATAGCCTTGAAGTAAGTTAATAAGCGTTGCTTTGGTTCCCTGTCAGTTTTGCTTGGATAAAACACCTGGTACTACATAGGCTGTTACTAAAGCATGTGTGATATAGCTGTGTGAAATAGTTTATGATATTGCCCATTATTATAGTATGTGTAACATGTCCTGTCTAATTTAGGCTGTGCAATATAGCCTGGCAGTGTTGACTGTTAATATAAGCAGTCAGCAGTACCTGTGTAATATTAAATATATGTTATATAGTCTGTGTAGTCTGTGTAATCTAGCCCTTAAAATGTATCTTATATAGAATAGCCTATACCTAGTGTTCTCAACCAATGGGCCACAGACCACTGATGGGCAGCGAAGGCTTTTGATTGGATCTGAAACCAACATAGGCCATTGGTCCACAACTGTTTATTTGGTCAACTAATGTGGACAAGTGGGCTTTGTCTACAAGCAGAGGCGATCCTAGGGTCTGTTGGGTCAGCTCTCATTCGCCATCTAGTGGCTTGGAGGCCCCAAGCAGCTGCCTGCCCTGCCTGCTGACAAGATGCGCCTCTGGCTACAAGCTGTGATGGATAGGTGGGCCTTAATGTTGAAAAGGTCGAGAACCATTGCCCTATAGGATATAGCCTGTGAAAAATATCCTATGTAATATAACCAGTGTAATCACAGGGTAGGATACTTTGCCTTCAGCATAACACCACTGAGTTCTGCCCCCTGCAGGAATGGAGATCTTGAGTCTATGCAGTCTAACTCTATTCTGTGTAATATAGCATAGGTAATCTAGCCTGTGAGCTATAGGTCTTTGTTAGATAGTGTAATGTGTAATCTAGCCAATATAGTGTAAGCTGTGTAATCAAGCCTATGTAATCTAGCCAATGTGCTGTAGCCTGTGTAATCCAACCCATGTAATGTAGCCCTTGTAATCTACCATGTGTAATGTAGCCTGTGTAATCTGTACTATGAAACCCTGAGTATGTAACAGACACTGAATACCTCAGAGGCGACTGTGCAACAGTTCTATCAGCCAGGAGCGAAACAGCGTTCCCGAGAACAAGAGCTACAACAGATTTATTGCAATGCAAGCGGTGGGCGAGTCCCGCATGGCCTGGAAGTGAACTAATGAGCATTTGCCTTTGTTCCCCTGCTAGAACGATTAGCCCACTCTCTTTGCAGATGCATAATAATTGGGGAGAGTATTTCAATAATTGCAGGATTTTCTGTGTGAAACACTGTGGAAACTGGGTCGGCAAATGAGTTTTCATCCATTTCTCAGCATTTGTCATTTGATTTAGGCAAACACGAGCTCCGAGACGTGAAAATAGGACCCAGAGGCATCCGTCTGACTGCCTGCGAGGTATTTGTACAGTTTATTGATTTGATCAGTGTCAAGCTATGAGTTTATCAGCGTCAATTCAAAGAGACAACTTACCCTCAAACATCTGCCCCGTCTAAACCCTGTGTGCCGCCACAGGACTTAAGTGATTGCTTAATGGAACGGCACGTGGCCCCCTGAGCCTCGCCTGTGGTTTGTAAGGGCCACCTTGCGGTCCCCGTGGCCCCGTACGCTGTCTCGTGCTGCCATAAAGCACGTTTTATTGACTGCATGCTGGCTAACATAAATCACGCACTTTCACCAGGCTGGCGGTGAGTCACCGCAGGGAGGCGGCTGAAGGACCAGGACATCATGTACACAGCGCTGTGGGCTCACATCATACTGATGCTTTTGGTTCCATTTTATTTCTATCAAACTGCTATGAAAGAGATGATTAGGACCTCAGAAGAAATTAGGTTCAAATAGACAAGACAACGGTTAAATGGCGCTTAATAATGCTACACTTAAAGTGATTAACCCTCAGAGGTCAGTTAATATAATTTTGCTCTCGACTTTAAGTGTAATCAAGTATCCAAGGTAAGATAAGATAAGAAAACCCTTTTAATCCCAAATTGACATTGTTAAAGTAGCAAAAAAGACAGAATCAAAGAAGAACTTAGAAGTAGCATAGCCAATAGAAATAAAAACTATACTATATAACAATATAACGTAATATATAGAACTGCACACTAAACCAAAATCTATAGGAGTTAATATGAATAATTAAGATTGTATAAACAAGCACACACATACACACACACACACAAACCCTCTTTCTCTCTCTATGTATGTATATGTATGTGTAAACATATTAGGCATATAGCATGAGATCTTAAATGATAGTCATTTTTAATAATACAAAAAATATGCAATTATCCAAGAATAATTTAACTTTTCAGTTAAATTTAGAATTTATATCAGTATACAAGTTTACTCTTCCACCGCTTTTCTATCTGTTTCGGTGCCAAATATGTGGAAAGAATGTTTTTTATTAAAAAAAAAAAGACAAATCCACCTCCCGACCCAAGCTCCAACTGGGTTCAGGCCAATTTTTCATGTGCAGCATCAGTCTTGGGTCAAATTTGTGACTCTTTTAATGCAAAATATGTCCTTTCCTATCCCTAAAATAGATTAGGTTTGACTGGTGAATCCTCCTTGAACTAGGACCAACCACACATGTTATTTGAGTCTGTGACTGATACTGAGAATTTAAGGCAAGCAGCTCGTCCTAATTCAGGAGGGTCGTCCCTGCTCCTCCCAACACTGACAAAAATAACATATAAGAAGTAACGAGCCTGGTCTCGACAACCTCCGATCCAATTATTGCTCCAGAGTTTGAACCTGTTACACATTTTTCTTGCATTACCTTTCAGCGCAATCCCTGCGGATCTCAGGTGGGCTGACTCAATTAATATTCTCTGTTCCGTTTCTAGTCTGTGCATCCATGACCTTTGCTGGCAGGCGCGATAAAGATGGATTTTCCCAGCCAGTGGGGCAGCTAAACAAATTCTACTTTGTAGTGAGTGAGCAGAAAATCATGCTTTAAAAAAAAAGCACTGGCTCTTAAATCCGTGCTGAAGACTTCCACTAAAGTGTCGTTTGTGTGACTGCACCAGCTGGAACGAAACGATTGGAGCAGACAGGAAGCTGAAGAGGCAACTTTTAGAGTTAGACATCTCCAAGCCCCACTGTGGCTAAGAATTCAAATGGAATGCATCACCAACATCTTTCAAATCATTCAAATAGTGCATGAGAGATTCATGTATTCCACTCCTTCTGACCGTTGCAGGCAGTGTGGAGCACAGTGGACACTCTGGATGAACCACACATCCACAAGTTCTACGTTACGTCATTTTCATGAGCAACTGTGAACATATACATCATCACCTGTGAACATGCTCCGTGGACCACATTCAACATTCAACAGAGTGCGAGTTACAACTGAAGCAATAAAAACGACACAATAAAAAGACACCACAACACTGTAACTTAATCTAATGTAACAGGACAAAGTAATGGAATATAACAGTATAGATTTGAATAGGATGCAAACCTTCCAGACTGACTGTTGGACCATAAATATGATATTACAGAGGAGGCACTTTAAGCAAAATGCAAGGAATGACAGGGAAAATATACAAGAAATAGAGAATATGGAAATGTAAGATTAACATGAATGGGATGTAAATCTGAGACAATGCAGTTTAGTGGAACGTTTATGTGAACCTTCCAGAATGAATAATATTGCAGTGTTGGTATAATATTGCACAAAAGTGTGAAACGGATTGTAAGCCTACCATATTACACCGTACATGTAATATTGCTCAAGAGCAATTTGTAAAAGAGATGTGAACCTTCCAGAATGAATATCATTGCACCGAGGCAGGCGCAAATGCAGATTTCCGTTGCAGAGATGCGTATTTCTTTACTTTCAAAAACAAAAAGTGGCATGAAGGCCAAACACAAAAGTGTAGTGTTCTTTAACCTAAAGGAGACAGAGAAGGTTGGTCACACACAAACTAAATACAAAACTCCAACCCCCACAAACCAATCACAAAACATAATCGCTTGTGTCCTGAGCACACCAGCAGCTGCAACAAATAATAAACTCAAACCCATTGTGCTCAAGCATGAACAGAAACCCCTGACGGCCTCTAGCAGCCACTGCCCCCTGACACATGCCTGCTATTGTACAGGAGATGGTTAGCAGCATTGAACTGCATTACGTGGATGTAAATTACATCTTATCAGGTGGAGTAACAAGACATAAGTGTGTCTGTAGTGGCAGTAAACTGAGGTGAATTAAAGTGCAGGAGCAACTGAAAGCCCAGAGTGTAACACGGGAGCTCTTTAAGGTATAATGTGGGAGAGTTCACTGGACTGATACTTGGTTACATTCAGAGATCTGGTGGCCTGCAGTATGAAACCATTGTACAGTCTTGCAGAACCAGAGCAGGAGTAGCGATGGGACACATAAAGCTGACAATAATATAGATATACTGCTTACAGTCTGTTGGCTCCTACTAATGAGGCCCTCGACTCTCTTCTTTGCTTGAGTGGCTCCTGTATAGCTGTAACTAAGGCTATCTGGACAATCACTGGTTTTGCACCTGAGAACTCTCTAACTCTCAGCTCTAGTAGGAGCAGCTACATGTAACTGGGCCAGAGTGCACCAGGCACAGAACCTTTGGTTTAAAAAGCAAATGTAGTTGGGATTTGGTCAGTTCATTTGATAAACAATGGTGATGGATAACCTCTAAATAGTCAACTCAAGTTAAATTTATTTGTGTAGCCTTTTGTCATACACAGGCCAATCAATGGACAGGAATAGATATTAGAAATAACAACATATTAAGAACCATAGAAAGAGTATACAGATAATAAGAATGTAAAGCATGCATAGAAAATCAGTATAAGATTTTAAGTATGATGGAATTGCGGACATTTAAAAGAAGGTTGAGGAGAGTGCTGGGTTTACACTGTTCTCCTCCACGAATGTTGTTTTTTATGTTTGGGGCAGCTGGTGGCCTTGTGGTTGGAAAGTTGCCCTGTGATCAGAGGATCATGGGTTTGAATCCCATGTAGTGGCACCACTGAGGATCCCTTGAGCAAGATACCATCCCAAAACACTGCTCCTTGGGTGCTGTCTTCACTTGGTGAATGGGCTAAACACAGAGGGAGTGGTGTGTTCATGTATGACAAAAACGGTCACTTTACACCATTGTTCTTTTTACGTCCACTTGTATTTAACTGTATTTTAGGTCGTGGTTCTCTGGTGCATTTATTCGACGCAGCTATCACTCCTTTCCAGCACAGTCTTCATAAAATCATTTAAACTGTTCAATCTGACAACAGATGACCTCTAAATAGTTAAGGGAAGTTTATTTATGTTGCCCATTTTCATACACAAAGCTCATTCAGAGTGCTTTACAGATAAAAATATTAATAACACAAGAAGCATTAAAGTAGAAGGAAGTACAAAAATGTAATGATAAAATGCATAGAATATAATAAAGGAAGATTATTGTATGTGTAGCAATGTGGATGGGAAAAGTGAGGTTACATATTTGGTCATATATAAGTGTAATAGAACAACTTTTCTAATTAAATTTTGATTTGCATCATATATCGTATATCGCTTCGCTTTGCCTACAGGAGCCAACTGTTTGAGACCCTCTCTGTTTGTTAGTCCTGGATTTTATATATATTTATTTAAATATATATATACCAGAAAGATCAGAAACACAGATTACCTTATTACCTTTCATGATATAAAGATGATATACTCATATTATCTGAGTCCCAGCAAATTCCATTGCTGGATTATTGATTAAATGCAGTTTATGAGACCAGTGGCCCAGACACACCAGCTATAAATATTTACTGTTACAGCTAATAACACTAAAGGTTCTTGTAATGGTTTAATAAAATAATCATTAAAAACATCAGTCAAGTAGTCGTTACTCGAAAGAAACAGTGTTCTCATGTTCTGGTATTCAGTGAAACGATCCTGGACGCCTAGCTGCTCCTTTTGGAGGACTGAAAGGCACATTGCGAGAGTTTAGCCCATTTCAGTTTCCCTTAGATTCAGACAGTTTATTTATATTTATTATATTTAATATTAAAACCTACTAGACATCAGTTAGTACGCAGAAGGCTGAGAGCTTTAGTTAACAGCTGTGATGAGGAAAAAGATACATGACCATGGTTAAATAGAAAGTAGCATTACAGTAATGGTTTAAGGCTAAACTAAGGCTAATGTCTAATGCAGATGTGAACGAATGTTAGGATAAACAGAAAAATATGTAGCCTATATATAGCAAGAACAGATGAACAAAGAATTAGCTACTGGGAGATTTAGAACATGTTTTCTCTGCATGAAGAATGTCTAAGGAGTGTAAATACTCGGATCAATTAAGATGGATTTGAAGCCAATTAGAGAAGCCCAGTGTGTTAATTTCCTGTTAAAGCAAGCATGACATGTACATTGTTTGATTTCAGTGTGATTTTACACTGCTTTTGGTGAAATTGGTTTAATCTAGAACAGGGTTTCAGAACCAGTAAGGTGCTTTGGGTTTTGTGTGTGGTATAAACTGTCCCCCTGGGTATACACTGCTGTTTCTCCTGCTGATGTATTTCAGAAATTAACATGAACTGGTGAATCAGAATCAGAAAACTGTACTTATCCAAGTGGAAACTGCTTATGTTTCATCTGTACAGACACAGAGACAAGAACAATATAAAATATAAAGTCTAAATAAATACTATAAACACTAAATATATGTAAATACTCTATATGAAATACACAATGCTGTATATACAATTGCGATATAAATACAAGTAATGAAAGTAGTGATATTTTACATGGTCTAATGATATAATAAGATATTGCACATAATATTGCAATATGGTAGAACATTGCACATAATGCACATTCTGATAATGATTTTAACCCAATAAGAACCCAAATCGAAATTTAACAACAAAGTAGCATCAGGTTTTTGCACAGACCATTGTTTGAGTATGTAAAGGGGAGGAGTTATAGAGTCTGATGGGAGGGTGAGTGACAGGGAAGGAGTCCTAGAGTCTTAATGTGGTAGGAAGGAAGGAATTTTATCATTCATTAGAGCACTTAATGTTGGTGAAGCTGGGGTTAAAAGTAATTCTCAGTTCAGCCCACCTCACTGTAAAGTGAGAAATCAACTACTGCTCTCAGGACTGACATGGGGATTCATCAGTTGACTAGTCTATGCAACCCTTATTTAAAAGGAAAATTGTAAGGAAGCATTATGTCAGTACATTACATGTAATCTACATGACACCGTATTTATATCACGATTGTAAATACAGCCTTGTGTATTTCATATAGAGTATTTATATATATATATTAAGTGATTATAAGGTTTATCTAGACTTTAAATATTATATTGTCTCTGTGTGTCTGTACAGTTGAAAAATAATAGTGATGGGTCATTCTTGAACAATTTGTTCATTTTGAGCGAATCTTTAATGTGACTCAGGGCAACGAGTCATCTCGTATGAGTGATTAATTCAGTCGCGCATTTGTGCTGCATCCAATAGTTTCTGTATTGGAATTATTGAGTCTCAAACTCGAAGACTAAAGAGATGAACTAATCAATTCTCTTTCCGGCTCAGCCTGCATTGGTTCGCTAAATGGGCTGTCAAGTGATGAACGAACGAATCAAACATGAAAACTCAATAGGCGAGGTGAGTGAATCATAGATTAAAGACACAGGTAAACAATGAATGAAACTTTTCTGTTTCTTATAGCATTATAGTTTTGTCTTGTTTGTAGTATGATCAGCGTGTGTATAAGCAGTAAATGTGCTAGGGAAGTAACACGTAACATTATAATTATATTTTGCTAAAATAAACAAAATTAACGAGACGACTCGAAAAAAGATTCGTTCATTTTGCTGAACGAGACTCAAAGAACCGAGTCGGTAAAATGATCCGAACTTCCCATCACTAAAAAATAAGCAATTTCCTCTTGGATCAATACAGTTTTCTGATTTTGATTCACTAGTGGAGTGAGAACTGCTGCTCAGGCCTGACATGAGGATTTATCAGTTGACTTGTTTATGCAGCCCTTATTTGAAAGGGGCATGGTAAGGAAGCATTACGTCAGTACATGGCGCGTAATTTACATTTACCCTCAGCTGCCAGCTGTCTGTGTGGGGCACATGCTTTCCATCAAGCTTATTAGAGGGCATGTGTGTGTTGTGAGAGGTGCTAGAGCAGCCGAAGCCCCGGTGTGTGCACTCCTCCCCTGTGTAATGCAATATCAGACAGAGCATCCATCTCAGTTACAGCATCAGACCTCCGGCGCAGCACTCCCACGCTCTGCCTAACCTCAGAACCCCAGCCTTCTTCACGGACACGTCCCATGTTCCTGGCCGTACACGTCATCATTTACATTTATGGCATTTAAGCCTGATTCATACTTATACTGCTCCAGCATGTCGGATCAGTTGGATCGCCATGATACGACATCGCATGGGCGATCCAACTGGGTTGGATCATCAGTTGGAGTCGAGCCTCGGAACCCAACGTAATTTCCGGGACCTGACGATGTGTTTATTTACGTTATTACGGGTATTCTATTGGCATTAGGTGCACTGTCTCATACGCTGAGTAGAACTACAACTGAACTACAACTCGCTATAAATAATTTAAAGTTGAATACATTTTTGGGGGCTCAGACCGATGCGCCTCCTGCTATCCTGGCGTCGAATGTCTTTGCAGCAGGGTCGGACCAGTATGAATGCAAACGGTCTCCGACGGTACAGCGCCATGTAGGAGCACATTTGCCTTTGCATGAGCATGAATCAGGCTTTAGTAGACCCCTTTATCCAAAGCGACTTCCATTCCCTACCTACAGGGGGCAGTCTCCCTGGAGCAACTTGGTGTTAAGGGTCTTGCTCAGGGACCCATTGGTTGTGCTAATGGTAGGATTTGAACCCATGACCTCTTGGTCCAGAGGCTAGTGTCCTACACACTGAACAACCTCCATCCCATCAACTTTTGTTTCTTTGGCCCGATAATTTGATAACTGTTCCAAAAACACAGATGTTAAAGATATGGCTTGTAGGCCCTATTTGCAAATTTCTACCTAAGGGTCGATGACCCACAGCTCAGTAAACACACAGCGAATGCCAATACGAGACGTGCCATTTAAAAGGGGGCGAGGGGAGGTCAGGGCTCCGAGAGGATTATTGTTGCCTGATTTGTATGTCGACTCACCCTTAGGTACGAAAACCTCAATGCGCCCTCTGGCAAGCAAAGCGGTAAATTACTCCTCATCACCCTGTCAGCATCTTTACAAGCCATTAACGACCAATGTGCTGTAAAGCGCGGTTCTCTTTTGAAGCAGAGTGTGAAGGAAGAAAATAGTTGGAATTACATCCAGGCGTGTTTTGATAAATGCAGTCATTTCCAACGTTTCGCAAACAGGTCAGCCAGCCGCAGGAGTCTCAGACTTCCTGAGTGATGTATTAGTAAATATTACTATGCGAAAGCATGCGCAGCCTTTGTGTCCTTTCTTACATTCAATGCTGCCCTCAGATTAGCAGCCATGCTAACATGTGCTTAGTAAATCGATCGGCAGGTGAAATTGTAGCGCTCTGTGTGACTGTGCTTCAGTCATGGTATAAAAAAGCTCCATGCTGTTGTGTGCTGTGATAGTTTCAGGGCAAGTGTGTGCACACATTCAGAATTGGACATGGAAGCACTTTATCACTGGTGAACAAAACCTTGTATCTCTGAAACATGACCGAAAATATGTTGCTATGTTCTTAACACAGAAGAATGTGAAAAATGAGCTAAATAAAACTACTATTTGGATAAAATGAATGGTTTAAACCCTCTGGTCCTCCTCGATTTTCCCCCCTTTTCAGCGTCATCGTGGCCAAAAATGGCCACCAACAGATGAAGTCTGTGATTTTTATTATATTTATGCTTTTTTGCTATTTTTACTGCATAAAGTGTTTAATTAACA
>JBBKCR010050618.1:0-10819 GCA_037577295.1 Ladigesia roloffi | reverse complement strand
TATATACCACACACAGAATTATACATAGACTCATACCTGTCTCCATGTGCTTTACAGAGGCAATAAAAAACACATGCACTTGTTTACTTTCCTGTGACATCATCTTTACCTTCAAATCCTCCACCTTTCATCATCTCCTCCCTCAGCATCAGCCCATTCATCTCCCTCAGTGTACTGCCTCTAACGTCCTCCAGGACAAACTCTGCACTATAAAGCCCTGCGTTTTCAGCATGGTGCTCAAACGCTTTAAAAAGAAAATCTACACACACTTTCTAACTCACCAGGACATAAAGTCACACAAACACACGCACAAACACACTAACTCACCCTCTGAGGTAGAAGAAGCCATGTGTGCACACCAGGATGTTTCCATGTGAGTCCACCTTCAGCAGGTTTCCATAGGTTGAGTCATACACCAAACCACTGCAAACAAAACACACACACACACAGACACACACGCAAACACTCTCAGCATGGTGTGTTCAGGGATCATTCTTCTACATATACAATGAATTAAAACCAGTCCACCTTCATTTCTACATCACATTGTCCCTCAGAATTAAACAGCCTTCAAGACTGATGTGTGCAAATGAGCTCTGTTCTTACTGGCTGCTCTGTATTTTACCACTCCTTTGGAATGTGTGGATCTTTTGGAAGGTGGCAATGATCCACTTGTTTAACCGTTCTTCAACCAGCACAAAATACATCCAGACAGTTCACTTCAACAGAGCCAAACTGCTGTCAGTCAAGTTGATTTATGTAAATGTGACATCATAGGAACAGCAACTTTAAAAGGGCAGTCTTTTTCCAGCTCAATGCCCACACATGTTCTAGGGCAGGCATCACCAAATGGCGGATCTCAGTCCGGATACAGACCCGTGATCACAAGATTGTCATTTTCATGGAGCATTATTTTGGACGGACGTGGCTCCTGACAGTGGACGCTGCTTCTCCAGTGAATACGACAATAGCTTCACTCATTAGTTTAGTAGTGATGGTAAGTTTAGTTCTTCTGGCATGGCTCCCAAAAAAGAGCAAGTTCCTTGAGCTCGTAACGGCTCTTAGTTTATTACCATCTGTAGTAGTGTTGCGGGGTTCGGCTTTTTTAAACCCAGCCCCAAAACAACCCATCAGGAGATCCAAACCGCCCCACCAAACCTGCAAACTACACATTGATAATGACCTTTTGATCGATAATGAAATGCGTTTACTATATATATATTATTTAATATATATATATTAGGGTTAATTAGATTAATTAATCTATTAATTACGTCATCTTCCGGTTCAAAGTTTTGAGTGACAGCAGGAGATCCGAGTCCCAGATCACTGCTGCGTGAGCAGCCAGAAAGCGCAGTTAAGTTCAGTGAGATTTGGAAGAAAAAAAACTTCCAAATGGAAAATAAATAATGTCTTGTGAATGTTTTTTTGCTGATTCTGAGGGGGAATAGAGAGCTGTTGGTTGAGCTAGAGGCAGCAGGAGAGGGAAATTTGGGCTGGAATTAGCCGCATTAGCTTTGTCCATCCAGACCTCCAGAGGGGCGGAGTCTCAGCGCTGTGGCTGGAGTGTGTGTAGAGCTGGGAGACGTAGTTTATCAAAACTTACAACTGTCATATAATGTAACCTAATTTATAGGTTTGGTTCAGTCAGTATTAAAAATGCCATGACCATTGTAGCCTAAGTTATAGGCTTGTATTCAATAATAAATGGTAAAAAATCTGCTGCTTATAAGTCTGTATTTCTGTGCGATTAAATGCGATTAATTAGATTAATTAATCACCACACCGTGTAATTAATTAGATTAAAAAATGTAATCGCTTGACAGGCACTATATATATAAAAGCAGGGCACCTTAAATTTAGGTCTAAGAATGACGGCAACTTTTAGCCCCAGCAAACAAGAGCTCATCCGTTTTCCATTATTACTCCCCGGAGCACCTATGATAAATGTCAGAGAAGAAATATTCCCTCTCTTGGAAAGGCTAATCTTTCTGATTGAAATTTATATTCCCCTGCGGCCCTCCATCTGAATTCTGGATTTTATTTTGACCTCTGGTGACCTTTTGGAGTGGGTGATGCTCTGCTTAGGGAAACCAAGCACATTTTAAATGTCCAGATACTTTGTTTAATATTAACCCCCCAAAATAACTGATGCTGATTATTACTGCTAAAACATGAGCTGTGTTCAGAAAGTGTGCTCATTTTGTATATGAACAAGTGCGCTTTTCGAACCCAGCTCAGATGTTCCCCCCCTGCTGCTCAGTGCTCAGTTGAGTGAGTACAGGGGGTTCGCTGGTCAAGGCTCAGAATGTTCTTCAAGTTCTTTGTGGTCAGATATTACGTTTTTTCAAATACTTATCATCCTGAATGCAGGTTCACATGGAGAGGCAAGACAAGACGTATGTTTATGGGGCAGAGATTAATTACCAAGATCCTGTGCATTATTTAATCAAAGGTTAGTAAAAACATGACATCCCGAGTATCAGAAATTAACTAAATGTTGCCTCCCCTTTTTCACAAGTTCCCTCCTCATATTTCAAACGCTATGTAGTAAACGCGTGAGCGCGTGAACGAGTGCACTTTGCGAACACAGTATGTCCTTATTTGGAGCTTCTGTGTGTTTGTGTCGACAGTGGAGATTCACATGTCATAGGAAGCAGCTCAGACTGAGAGTAACTGTAAATCCATAAGCTCTGCCAGACATAGCCTTACTTGTGATTTTTTATATTTTTATATGGTTAAAACATCTCTTATAATTGTTAAGACAGCAATTTTAGATGTGTGACAGTAACATCTTTCACTAATCTCATCATTCCTCCCACACACAGACACTGCCATGATCAACAGTGTCCCAGTCCAGTCCAACAGCAACAGCAGCTGGAGAGCAGAACGTAACCCAACCCAGGCCTGATCATTGACAGCAAAGGCCACAAGGAAAAACGGCATCATTAATCATGTAAAGCCTCAAGGATTTCCTTTTCTAACCACTCAGACTAGAACAGATACCACTGCTGTTACTACTGTTACTAATAATAGTAAAACTGCTGTCAACCTAAATAAAGGAATAAAATTAGCCGTACATATCTAGATCCTTTGTCTTCTGTGTGCCCCCAGAAATCATAAATTCATAAACAGGCTCTTTATGTGTATCTTTATCAGTATTCATTAATATGCATTAAATTAAAGGGACTGTATATTACATTGTTGGCTTGAATTTTACTCATAATATTTGTTTGGTTTTATTATAATTCAAACTACATCGCCATTTTCTAACCTCTCTTTATCCATTTGAATGAAATAGGTTATTTATGTTACTGTGTTTTTAAGATTGTTATATGTAAATTAAGTGTTTTGATTGGCTGCCCAGTTTTATGCCTCCCTTATTGCAAAAAGTAGTCCAGGCCAGTTTTAATGCTTCAGCATACCAAGTACATTTCATACAAGGCCATGTTTCCATCTTTGTGGACACAGCTCTGGGAAGAACCTTTTTTATTCCAGCACGACTGTGTCCCAGTGCACAAAGGGAGCTCCATAAAGACATGGCTGGATGAGTTTGGTGTGGAAAAACTTGACTGGCCAACACAGCTCTGACCTCAACCCCATCCAAAACCTTTGGGATGAACTGGAGCAGAGATTGCGAGCCAGGCTTTCATGTCCAAAATCCGTGTCAGACCACATAAATGCTCTACAGAAGGAACAGGGCACAGATTCCCACAGAATTTCTCCAAAATCTTATAGCTGCAAAGGGTGACACACTCCATCTTAAAATCTGTGTATTTGAATGCAATGGTATTAAAGTCCATTTTGGTGTAAAAGGTCAGGCGTCCCAATACTTTTATTCATATAGATACACACACACACACACACACACACACACATACTCACCGTGTGGGAAAGGTGGGGTCGTATGAGTAGCGGAGCAGCTCGTGTGGATATCCAATCGACACCAATCTGTCCCGCAGCAGTTCAAAACACAGCCCCTCGTATTCAGGGGATTTGTAAACTGCACAGAGAAAAGAGAGTGGTCAGCATCTGTGCTATACATTTGGCCTTGTGAATCAGGGTAGTGACAAATATTCCTGCCTTCCAAGCAGTAGAGTGGTGTTTAAGTCCTACCATGGGCCACACATTACAACAAAAAACATTCCTGGGCAAGACTCCCAACACTAAATTCACCTACACCTGTGTGTTGCTTTGGATAAAATCTGACAAATGATGTTGATGTAAATTTAATTCCATGCCAGAATCAGATGGTTCCAGACAAGAGGATAGTGTCTGGAGGTCTTTAAGAATGGATTTGAGAAATATCTTCCTTGTGTATTTTTTATGAACGCGGCATCATTTGCTGCTGTGATCAAATTTCCTATAGAAATTGTTAGCTAGCTATTAGCATTCCACAGTGCACTCACTAGCAAGCGTGTAGTCCATGTCGAAGCCATAACACTTGATGTTCTCCAGATTCACGCTCTTGTTGATGAACACACTAAAAACAGCAGAAAGAGAGAGAGAGAGAGAGAGAGAGAGAGAGAGAAAAAATGGGCCATTGACCATAGGAAGACCAACTTTATAAAGCTAATCAAATAGCTAGCAGCATCCACACATCATGTAAAGCTTTAGACTGTGGTTCCAAAACTCAACTGGGTTATACATTTTTTTAAAAAACAAACAAATAAACAAACAAATAATATATATGTTTATATAGTTATTACATCTGTTAAAGTTTTTGTTTATTCTTATAGGGGAGTTATTTTCCGTATTTTTAAATGCCTTATAAAGGGCATTTTGTTAGGTCTTATGAGGATTATTTTGTTTGTTTTTATAAGAGGTAGTTGAGTTTTATTTGTAGCTGGGGTTGTTGGGTTTTATTATTTTCAGTGGAGGGGTTGCTGTTTTGCTGGGTTTTGGAAGGTAGATATTTTTGGTTTGGTGTTGCTTAGAATTTTTATTTTATTACAACGGATTGTTGTGATTAGTTTTTTGGGGGGGAGCAAGTGCGGTTTTAGTTGGGTGTTTTTATTTGTTTTGCTGGAGGGATAGTTGTTTTTTTTCGCAAGATTATTGTTTTATCGTAGTTAGTTGTGAAGCTGATTGGAGAAGAAATAAAAATAAAACCTGAGACAGATTAACCTCTCTGCCCTAACACTCTCTGAGCTATTTAAAAGACTCTCAGGGCTCTCCTCAGTTACCTATCAGCCTCCTGCAGCACGACACATTCCTTATCGGACTCCTCACACACTCTGACGTCGCCTCAGCTCGCGTGCGGAGAGGATCTGATTAGCTACGTCATCCGGGAGGAGTTCACACACTGGCACACTTGCAATTGGCAGCATTTTGTTACATCCAGGATCAAAACAGACGTACGACAAATGAAGAAAAATCACGAAACCTCGCTAAACGTAAGGACATGACACACAAAGGAAACACACGTATAATGTTCTTACTGTTTTCTTGTTTTTGGGTATTTGTATGTTCCTTGTGTGTGTTGTTGTTTTGGACTTAGCCCCACCCTCTTCTTATCCTTATCACCTGTGTCTTGTTCTTGTCCCCTCCCTTGCCCAGGTGTTAGTATAAATAACCCTGTGTTTCAGTCTGTTTTTTTTGTGGATTCATTTTAATATCACTCTGTGATCTCCCTGTTGACTATGTTCTTGTTAAACACCATGATTTTATTTTGTGCTCATTTTTGTCCAGTCTCTCTGGTTTAAGTATCTCCCTTTAGTATTGATCTTTGCTAATTTACCCTTAGCTATGTTCAACTATGTGCCCCTCCTTTATGTTTGTGTTTCCTATTTGTAATAAATGTTTGTGGATCTTGCATGTACATCCTGTCTGCCTCGACCCACACTCATTATGACATGTTTGTTTACTCTGAGAGCCCACTCAACTGGGGGTTGGGTGGTTGGTATTTAGGGTTGAAGTCTGTACGTCATTGATTACAAATGGGTAATCCCATGTTAAAGAGGGCAAAAGGTCAGTTTTTGCATGTTTCTGGACAAGATGGCTGTGTTTGAGCCGGTTTACAGCTGTTAGAGTGGCCAGAGTTACTTCAATTTCACTCAATTATAATTCTTTAGAGACAATTCTCCACTCTGTGGTGACTCTATAGGAAGGTATTGGAGTTTTATTAAGATATTAACATTCATATTTTATCTCCTGCCATATGCCAGCAATGATGTTACAGCTCACATAAACTATGACTTCATTTACCACGTATTTTTCTATAGCAATACCTTTTGAGTTGCACCGGATTGCTCTGAAGTTTTAAATCACCTGTTCTAATACTGTTCTAATATGAACAAACAGATTAAATCAAAATTGCTTATAACTAGAATGTAATTCAGACTATAAAACATGTTAAGATTTTTTGTGTTTGAATATTGCTAAAGAATTCATCAATTTTCTGTAAACACTTAATCCTCATTTGGGTCAAGCGCCAATGGGGACGAAGCAAAAAATGAGCAAGCACACTGAGCACTACATATTATTACAATTAAACAATCAGTTCTGACATTCTAAACGTCTGGCACATCAGTGCAGTCCTACGCCCATTTTCTGCATCAAAACACCAGTAAATGAGCTCCCAGGAGGTACAACCACCTTAGAAGTGGCCCTTTATCACCCAAACACCCGTTACAATCACATGCAAAGGCTTAATACTGCATTTTCAGGCCCTATAAAGCCCTATAGCTCCACAGGGAAAAGTAACATTGCCACACTTTTCCAATGACCCCTCATCTGACACTAAACTATTAGAAATGCGAGACCCCATAGCTCCAAGAAACAAGAACCCTCTGCCTCCAAACTTCAACTGCTGATCGATCTTTGGCCTCCTTTTCAATGAATCCCCCGTGATCCTAAACTCCAGTAAGGAGTGCATTTATAGCTATAGAACATTCGAGGGTTTGACTCTGCAGCACCACACAACCAGTTAATGAGTCAGACATGCACCGTCACAGCCTCTTTCATCTTATAAAGAAGACTTGTTTCATTTGGCAGATTTTCATTCATAGTTGCTTACTCAAGAACTTTCCTCTGTTTAAAAAGAATGGAAATCTGCATGAAACAGATTAGCGGTGGAAACCAGTGATGTACAGATATTTTTAACTGGTAGTGTAAATGTTAATGGAAATGAACAGAATATAATTCAGTAAAATATATTAAAGCTGGACAGAGGAAATTGTAAATTAAGTACTTATTAGTCACTTCAAGCCAAAAACCCACTCTCCTGTAAAACCAAAAGCAATGTAATCTCCCAGAGAGTCACTTTCATCGAACTGCCCATGACACGACTTGTTATGGAAGCCTCTGTCCAGGTGAGGTCACGACACAGAGGTCATCAAAGTCACACCATGTAAAAGCACCTAAAGGCTGTGTGTGTGGGTTGGTACCGGGTCCCATCACTCTCCAGTAGCATCTAATGTTTCAGTTAATATTTTACCAGGCAGCTCCTGTATCTCCAGCAGGTGTGATTCCCCTCAGCAAACACAGTCGAGCCTGCGCACGAGACTCAGGCCCAAAGCACACTCTGATTTTTGGGGACTTAATAATGCAAGTTTACCAAATCATACAATGTTTCACTCAACTTGCAGACTTCTTTTAGACGTTTTCATACGATCCTTGACTAAATTTTAATTTTCCCATTAAGTGACCCCCTGAGCTGCAGCTGTGATGCAATAATTGTATTATTAAACTGAATTGTCATTATTAGTATGAGTATAATAATGAGTTATTTTATGTGTGTGATTGCTATAATTATGGGCACTATTACACTTGTCATTTCGTAATTATAACGTAATCAGGGTTATGAGCAGTAACGCCCCTCTTGTCAGCAGAATTTTGTTATTAAAATGATGATTATTCAGAATGATAAAACTCTGAAACATTTCAATCTGCAAATTAGTTCCTGATTCCTCCGCGCGCCTCACCTGTTTTGAATTTCCGCTCGCCTAGTCTCGCGCTGCTCTGCGTGTCCGTCCATGGCTCGGACCCTCTGCGCGCTGCTGCCCCGAAAACACCTCGCACCGTTTTCTTCCTGACACAGACAGGTCGCGCGCGCTCGAGCCCCACTCTCTCCTCCCGTGCCTAAAAGCGAGCGCGAGGGAGGAACGTGCGCACGCGACCTGCGGCACGCGGCGGGGCAGAGCGCGCGGATTACGCACGCCTGGGGGCGGCTCTCGGAGGGGCCGCGCTATCAGCGCGGGGACACTCGGTTATCACGGTGCGACAGAGTACCACCGCCAGGCGCGCACTACGCACGCGCGACGCTTCGGCCCTACAGATTTCAAAAACAATTTCCACTCACTGGTCACTTTATTATAAACACCCACCCTCTGTTTCCATTCACTGGCCACTTTATTTGAAACACCCATCTTGAGTTTCCACTCATTGGCCACTTTATTTGAAACACCAATCTTATGTTTCCTCTCACTGGCTACTTTGCTAGAAACACCCACCCTGTCTTTCCACTGAGGGGCCACTTTATTTAAAACACACACCTTGTACATTTCACATCATGTAACATAGCAATACTTGCAGATTGAGCTCAGATTAATTAAATAAACGAAAAGCATATTTTCTCTTGAAGTTTATGTTTATTTTGAAGAGAAACTACAGCCTGGTGGTCTTTCCTGTGTTTGTGAGATATAAGTTGCTGGGTTTGTGTTCTGGTAAGGTTTTGGATTTGTTAATCTTCTCAAACTCGGCACTGATCTCCATGATGTTCCTGTTCCGCGTCTCTGGAACGCCATACCACACAAACCCACCCGAGAAGAGACAGAAGAAGAAGAAGATCAGAAAGCAGAAATAGTCCAAATATTCCTGGAAACCAAAAGATCAGAAGAAAGTGTCACGTTTCAGGACAATGGGCCAAACACAACACAACTGCATCATGTTATAAAGGGGATTTAAAATCTGCTTAAAACGAGCAGATGTTTATAGCTATTGAATAATTCACCCTGGATAATTATTCTTCATAGTAGATACTAAAAAATAGCAGTACTTACCAAACAATTCATAGGTTATTTACAGGATTATAGCTATATAACTATTTGTCTCTCTGCTGAACGTTTTAAAGGTCCATACCGGGGATCAGTGACAAAGAAGTACAGATCATGCCAATCATACACTTAGATGATGTAATGTGAAGATCACTGATGATAATACACGCATGTTTACTACCTCTAAATTACTGCACAAATATCATGAGCCTCCCCACAACACCACCTGGAAAGCATCTGATTGGCAATGGCTTAATTTTCCAGAATTATAACAAGCCCAAACACACTGTCAGTACATTCAGAGGACCTCAACAAAAAAAAGCAGCGTGGATCGTCTGCTTAGAGAACCAGTTAACATCCAAAGAACAGCACTAGCACAACCTTCAAGAAGCCTAGAGAACTATTCCTGAAGACACTTAAAGGAATGACTGGAAAGCTTGTCTAAGAGAGTTCAGGCTTTGAATGCTGGTCATAACGAAGCTCAGAACAAATAAAGCCCAACTCTATTTGTGTTAAACTTTATTTTCTTGTGTGTTTGCACATGTTGCAGTAAATCACTGGACTGACCAACTGACACATTTTAAAACAAAATATAGTATAACATGAGGGGAGCTCAAGACATTTGCACAGGACTGTACGTCAGAACATATGAAGAACTCACCACAATGAGAGGAAACACCATGCCCACAAGGAACAGCCCCACCCAGTTCAGCGTACAGGCCACCACAAACGCAGCGGCCTTAAACGACTGAGTGAAAATCTCACCAGGGAGAGGAGGTGTCACTCCAACTGAGAAAGTAAGAGAAAGTAAGACATAGAGAGGGAAAGAGAGAGAGACAGCAGATAGAATAGAGTGAGAGAGTAGGGGAGAGAGAAAAAGGCAAAGACAGTGTGAGAATGAGAGAGAGAGAAAGGAAATCAAGAGAGAATTAGAGAGAGGTTAATTCAGAGAGATAGAAAAGAGAATGAAAGTCAGAGGAAAGCAAGAGAGTAGAAGAACAGGAGGCAAAAACAGAGAAAAAATGAGAAATTTAGAGAAAAGCAAGAAAGGAGGAATGAGAGAGAAAGGCAGAAAGAAGAAAAAAAGGGAAAGAGAAAGAAGCCAAGAGACAATGAGATAGAAAGAGAGAGAAAAACGAAGAGGGACATTATGTACAGCTCAAACAGAATGTCTAGCTACTGTATTACAATCACACTAAAATCAGTAAAGGGTGAACTCACCTGGTCCGGTGGAGAAGAAGAAGATAAGGATGAAGATGAGGACAGTGCTGCAGTAAGGCATCCATGGCACAAATTTCTACAACACACACACACCCACGAACACGCACACGTGCACACAGTGTTCACATCATGGCCAGTTGATCTTCCTTCTCCACAACAAACACTGAAGTACTGAGCTTCTCCACCTTTTTCTGCACTAACGATCTGCACTAATGTTTGTTTTCCAGTGTATTTTAGTCCAGTAACAGCGTTTATGTTCTCTCCACACAGTTTGGGTCAAACGGCTCAGGTTCAGTCCACTTTTTTAATGAAAAAACATTTGTTTATGCTATGGCAAGGTTACTTGTGTCAGTGTAAAAGCGGCAAAAATGTTTTTTGGGGGAAAATGTATGTTTTGGTTGTGTTGAATGTGAGTCATGTACCTGCAGGTAGAGTGTGATAGTCAGGATGAGCAGAGTAGCCGCCATGCCAAGGTAACCCCGAATCAACAGCACTCTCTTCCCTGTGCTTTCAATCATCATCCCCTATACACACACACACACACACACACACACACACACACACACACACACACATACACACACACACACACACACACACAC
>JBBKCR010050617.1:0-26254 GCA_037577295.1 Ladigesia roloffi | reverse complement strand
CTCTGCCATCATTTTAAGTGGGAGAACTTGCACAATCGGTGGCTGACTAAATACTTTTTTGCCCCACTGTATATATTTAGGAATCAGTTGGTCTTTATCATAGAAACTGTTTGTTCAAATTCCATGACACTTGATATGAAGACAGATTTTTCACAGTCAAAGATCTTTTTTGATGATCACTAAACCTAATTTTTTAAGCCTAATATTTGATTGCCTCAAGCAATCAAATGGTATTCTTTATTTACATCTTTTTTTATTTTTTGTTAAAAACAAATACATACTGAATGTGTAAAGACACTAAACGCCAGCTATGTACTTTGTTGAAGGAAGAAAAAAGTTAATCACACACAGACTCTGTTCAGCATGTGTCTAATAAAGCAGCAGGAACAAGAATTTACAATAAGACATGCATTAACAAATACATACGCCAACACAAACACACTCCTCCCTTATCCCCCTCGTTCTCTTTCCCCTTTGTTTTAGTCTTGCTTCAGTATTTTGTATGTTCCTATCCCCTGTGATCAGGTTACGATTATGGAAGAAGAACAAGGGCCAATTTTGTCAAAAAAAAACACGCTTGCAAAAGTTTCCAATTAAAATTGCATCGCCAGAAAATTGACAAATGTGACTATTTTACTTAAAATCAGTCATTTCTGGTGACATCTAGCAAATTCCATATTTAATTTGATTTGGGTTGAGTCAACAATGTGTACAATGTTTCTCTGGCAACCCATCTGGATGTTTGGAGGATGAGTTGAAAAGATAAGGGCTGTTCTTTTGCTTTTGTGACACTGATGTACTCATTCCTAGTGAGTCATTTATTCACAAAACTGCCCACATAATTGGACACATATCAAACCAAGAACTTTCCAGTAGCATCTGCAATATCCTTACAACAAAACTGACTAATGGGAATGGTGAATCCAATAAATATAACCCTGCAGATAACCAGTGGAAATCATGGTGAGAAATCCTTTTGAGAAACAAAAATACAATATGTCCTGAAAATAAAACTTGATACTCATATTTAAAAGTGATTGTACTGCACTTTCCCAAGGCACTTTCATCAGCATTCTTGATGGTGCTAATTTTTGGCTTCCTGTCTTAATTTTAGTTTTAGTCTAGTCTTTGCGTCAAGCTTTTATTTTAGTTTTTATTAGTATTTGTCACATCCATACTTTTTTAGTCTAGTCAAATTTTACTCGACTAAAAGTCTAATCAATGAATCTTATTTTAGTCAGTATGATCTAGGACTGTTTTTGTCTAGTTTTAGTTGATGAAAACGAATTATATTTTAGTCTAGTTTTAGTCAATGAAAGTTGTTTTTTAGTCTTTTTTATTAATGCAAGTCAAAATAGTATAGGTACTTAATAGAATAGACAAAATCTAAAATTTCTGTCAAGCCAATTTTACCATTTGATTACCTTGAATACCCAAGAATACATCCATTCAAGACATGGAAGACACTCTGATTTAAATTTGGGCAGAGAATCTAAAATCTAATTCACAGTGCCTCACATTGAACAAAGGTATTGGGACATAATGTTGTTCAAGTCTTAAGGTCGAGCCACCTTTACTTTCTTCTCCCCTCGCTTTTGTACAGGAAATAACGTCTCGTCTCGCTGTAGTCGACATTTTAGCAACTTTTTAATCTTGTAAACCACATTTAGTCTCGTTCTTATTCGACAACAAATCTACATTATATAATTATCGTCACATGACCAGCATTAACGTCACGTTTTGTCTCGATTTTGTCTCATGAAAAATGTCCGTTGACAAAGATATTTCGTCATCATTTTCGTTAAACAAAACAAGGCTAGTTGTTGATAGTGTTTACATCATTTATCAGTGTTAAGTCAACAGTCACTGCCTCCAAAAACTGTTGCTTAACATGATGTGAATCTAATAATATTGTAATAATATTACAATCCTGAATAATGTTATCAGTTTTTTTAATGCTCACTGTTGCTCTGAATATGTAGAAGCGTCTCTGGATTCATTTAGACAAACTTCTTTGACCTTTATCACTCCAGCCAAAAAAAGTTTGTAAGAGTCAAGTGAAGTTCATAAAAATGAAGTACAGTCCATACAAAAACAATTGCAACAATCCATCCATAAAGTGTGTTTACACGGTTTTGCAACACTTGCAGCTGACTAGCTCCTAAGACAAGAATGAGCTACTCTTTCTTTCAAAACTTCCTTTTGTACATCCTAGCTTTTCTCAGCTTAAAAGCCTAGAAAAGAACAAAAGAGATCCATGATATTTACCCTGTATTTATAAATACCAACTACAGAATTATGCATTTATAGTGACTCTCCAATTTACATTTTGCATCAAACCTAAACAATCAGATTTTCATACTGAAGCATACAATGCAATCTTTCAGAAGTCCAGATCTTCTTACTTCAGAGGTCACTGTTCAATAGCCAAAAGAAAATGTGAGATCTTCTTGAATAATGAACAATGTTTGCTTAAGCTTGTCTCTTCAAAGTCCGTAGACTTGTTTTTGTCTGGATGGAGTTGCAATGCATATGCACTTAGATAATTTGCCTTATATGATGCTTATCCTTACCTCCACTTTCAAATAAACTAATGAGCATTAAATTAATCGTTTTAAGCAGGTCAACAGAGAGACTGTACAGTGGGGTGTAGTATGTTTGGCATAGATGAATTTGTACAGATAAAACAGGATTCATTGCAACAGACACCTTGGCACCATCCAGTCTCCAAATAATAGCCCTAATCCAAAGGCAGACAGTTGTGTATGATGACTGTGTCTACATTCTGAAGTTGTCATCGTTGATTCAGCGAGACCAAAACCAATACCCTACAGGATGTGGTATCAGTGGTAACTGAGCAGGGTGCTGAGTTCAAATATGAAGGACCTTCCTGGAACAATACAAAGCCTGCAGACAGGGCTGTATCACTCAACACTGTAGTTTCTCCTGGGGGGTGAGCGTAGGGGTTGGGGCTGTAGCTTCTCCTAAAACCCCACTACTGGCGGCATTTGTGATAAGTCATAGTCTAAACTACATAGTGTGAAGTAATTGCAATAAAACTACTACTTTTGATAAGAATTAATTGAAATGAATTAGTAGTAAATAGCAAAAACAACAAATAAAAGTTTAGGCCAGGATATAAGTGTTCCTTTAAATGACGTTCAAAATAGCAAGCTTTTCTTCTGCTGGTACCTGAAGCTAACAATCTAACCAGACTCAAAATTGCAGCAATTTTACCACTTTCCTTTGGAAACAGGTTAGCAGGTATCGGTGCCACTGATTTCATAGTTGTCTGCATTTTGGAATGCCCAGACAACTAGACTACCTTCGTTCAGTTTCCCTCCCCTCCTATCATCCCTCCCTCCTTCTCTCTTTCTCTCTCTCTCTCAAACACAAATTTTGGTGCACTCTCTCTCTTTCCCATTCCCCTCCCCTTATCCCTCGCTCTCCCTCCACTTCCCTGACCCCCTCCTCTCTCGGGACTCTGTGTGAACAGGCCGTCCCTCATCAGCCAGAAAGAGCTACAAGAGCGCTATTTGTTCTCGTATAAATTGGTGTGCAGCAACATGCATGTTGCTAAAAAACATGAACGACGTGCGCCCACAATATTCCACAGTCCATGCAGGTGCAAAAACACACTCATCCACACACACATGCGGGAGATTTAGCACACCGGCAAGCTTAAATATAGTATCGAGGCCTCTCGCTTCTCCATTAAAGGGCATGTTGTTCTTGCACTTTATAAAAACTAAATCCTACCAAGCTACATACACACAGAAACTTATATATCTTTTCATTTTCAGTCCACACAAAACACAGCAGCTGTGCTGGCTATCATTCTGCAAGTCCAGTAATTTATAGATACTGCAAGCCTCGAGCCTTGGAACGAATATGTGGGCACTGCATGGCACAGCCTGTTCTCTAAGCTATAAGAGAAGGAGCATGGTATTACTGTGAACATAACTCATTCGTCAAATAATTAAAAACCATATTAAAATCATTTTATACATCTGGCCTTGTGTGGCAGGAAAAACTCAACCGGTGAAACGAGGCCTATGGTGAGACTATGTGGAAAGGTTTGTAGGCCCAAACATCTGCAGAGGTTTTTAGTACTCTTAGCTGCAGGAAACATGTAAGGACATACTATGCTGTTAACATGCAGATGTATCTAAACTTTGGCTGCTATAGCAACGGTTTTGCCAGGATACCTGGGTGGCGTAATACAGTACTTGCCCCAAAACTGTCCACAAGTAAGCCGCATTCTAAGTGCACAAGATGACTTCATTCCAAACTGAAGATGTTTCTTTGGTGAGGATTAGGAGTTTAGTGGCTTCATGTTCATTAAACAGGATTAATTTTAACTGGAGGAAATGCAGATATAGACTTCCATTCATGAATATGAATGTGACAAAATATATTCTTTAGAATGACACCACAAAAGATCCATTTTGATTCCATAAGCAACCTTTCAATGGGTTTTAGTAAATGAGGATTGTGAAGCTTTCGAAAGTGTAAAGAACTTCCGCAAAATGTGAAAGGGTTTTTTCTCCTTGAAATGTCTGTCTGAGCCAAGAACCACTTAGGATCCTCTATTAAGGCAACATGACTTTGTTTGAGAGGACTGAACAAGAATAACATGAGCCTTGGAGAAGCTTTCACAGTAGAATTAAGAGATGAGGTTCCTACTCTGGTGTGCCCTGTGGTCTGTAAGAAATCCTCCCATATGGATTGTTAATCTGATTCAACAAAAACAGACTGGATGTGTGCCGAAAACAAAAATCAGTCGAAGGAAAACCTTTCACCCACCTCAAACACTCAAATTTGACAGTTACAGCACATGAAGGCGGAGGTGTAGAAAACATGCCGTTTAATGGAAAGAGTAGTGAAAAAGCTGCTAAACATAAACAGCCATAGACTAAAACATTAATAGCTGCCCTAGCTCATGTTCAGCTGCACCCTGTCACTTTTCCACAATTAATTTAAGAATTGGCTTTCTTTAAGCATCCAAGAGGCTTTTAATTCCTGCTGCGATTCGGTTCTTCTTTGATTGTACAATGTCCAGTAATAGCACACAAATACATAAAAAAATATTACTCATAAGCGATTAATCTAAACACAACTACCGCTTTTAGATGCTGACCTGGTTATTTTTACTATTACTATTTTTTTGGCCAGCATTTCACATTCTCTACACATTCCAAAGCATATTTTTCTCATCATTTTCATTTTCATCGCCTCTTCATCTCTACTCTGTTTTCTTGGCTTATGACCACTGATCTTCAAATATGAAAAAAGTTCAACGCATGAACAAACCGTGTAGTACATGCACTGCAGGACACTTCACTTTAGTGTTGTTATAGTGTTGCCACTCTTTGTTTCCATGAGTGTCTGGCATGTCTCTGCATTTCACCTTAGTCCTTCCCAGTAGGAATGCTATGGCCCTTTACTTCACGGGTCCTTTGCATAAGTCGGTCATCCACCCAAAATCTCAACAATGCATGGTATGTGCTTGTGAATGTGGAATTCCTCAACACCCTGCTCTCCATGTGTAAGACCGTGAGAAGAAGGAGAGTTGGAAGGTGGAGAGAACAGGTGAAAAACATTTTGCATGTATGAATATGAAATGGACCTTCCAAAAGATTGACTGGAAATTAAAGGTTAACTTAAGCGATAGTTTGCCTTTATGTAAATAGTTTTCACTCTAAAATCTGACTGGCTGATGTACATTTAAAATAGTTGTAAAACATTCAGTATACTCACACATACGCACATATAAATATAAATTCTTAATCAATTATTTATTAAAACCATAAAATGTTAATAACATTATATTTGTTTGTACTACAGTCCACTGTTACCAAACTACATTAAAACTGCTGAACTGAAGAATTTTAATTGCATGTAACACTTATAATACAACCCTTAAATTGTAAAATTACAGGCCAGAAATATTTGTCAGATATTAGAGTAGAAAATAGCATGCCAGGACTTGAAAGCATAAATGTTATCATTGCTAGATCTGTTGTTAAAACAGCTAGAATCTGGTTACTCTTCCTCAGATGCTAGGAAAGACTGTCGGAATCTTACCTTCATACCAAATCACTCCATTGTACTGGTTTGTAAACATATCCACTGTAGTTCATTTCCAACTTATCTCACACACAATTAAACTGAAACACAGTTTGCATGCAATCAAAATATCACATAACACATATGTTTTCTGCCCACCAAAGCCACTAGGTTCTACCATTCCCAGACCAATCTCTACTGGAAGCCCTGCCAGCGTAGGTTCTACTCCTGCTTGAGTGTCCCTCCTACATCTGTTACAAATAAACACATTTGACTTCACTCTAAAGCTAATCACATTCAGACCTTACAACTTTAAAATGTTCCCTATAATTTGCAGACTTTCAGTTCTTTCAGGTCTTGCAGCTTCAGACCTTACCTATAGACTGCACTTCCTTTGTTTCACACATCCTTTCTCATCCCCCTAATTAAGGCAGGACCTGACACTCCTATAATATGTTTCACTGAGCATTTTCCATTGAGCTTTCACCACCCATTATACATTCTTTTGTTCTGCAAAGTGTCTCAGAAAACTATACAATCATATATTGCTTGAAGTGGGAAAAAATAAGTGCAGGTTCTCTAATTTTCTGACATGTTCTCGGGCCACTGTCGCTGCGTCGGATCAGTTGCAGTCAGTACGGGAACGCAGAAAAAAGTGGCGGAACCCAAAAGACGAAAATACAGAGGTTCCGGAACTGCGTTCCCCTGCGTTCCAGCCCAATTAAAGCTCTGCAATCGTATGTAAAAACGGTCATACAAACATAAACATGTGCCACATTAACTAATATAGCGTTCAGCTGGATTCTGTGAATGCAGGGTTCAACAAGGCCAAACAGGGACTTATCTATAATCCGTACGAATGATCTACACTGCAGGACAAGATGCATAATTATGTGGGATATTTCTGGTCTTTCAGCAATTCTGAGTTTTTCTGATTTATCTCATGGACCAGACTTAGATTAAAGCAACGGTTGCACAACAAGGCATATTTATACGATTTTCCTCTACCCAGATGTGTTCACCAAAGACATGTGGGGTTTCCAAATATTACTGAAAAATTTACAACTACATCATTTAAAACTACATCACAAAAACTAAACCTTGGCGCAGACTTGTCAATATGGTTAGGGTCACAGTGGCATTCAGTGAACTATAAAAATCACTTCAGGCAGCCATTCCAGACAACAAATAGAGCTGGTCTTCATATATCTGGGATCAGGTTTCTATATATTTGTAAATGTCACTGTCACAAATGCTGACTTTTGATTAACAATTATATTCCTAAGACAGTTTGTGAAAACAAGCCCTGTTGTCTAATAAGGCAGCGTGAAGCATTCAGTGAGGTTTTCTGTAGTTTTATGGCTTGCAGTATGTCACACTACAAGTCTATACCACCATAATGAAATGTTGGATGCAGTTTCAGTGGCTTAAGTTTTGGTGATATGCGTTCAGAAAGAACTGAGTGACTACTGATTATGTGTTTTCTCTGAGGTTTGTTCGAACTGTTATCCTTGTAACTTCATCACTAAAGTGAAGAACCAAAACATCAACACTAAACAACATCACCTGTATGCGGAGTAAGGATATGTTTGATTTATCTCTCAGAGACAACCAGAAAAGGGGCTCTCTTGCTGGCTGTGACATTTGCACAGGGTGAACACAACACAGATTTATAAATCAATACGTCATCATAGCAGAAAACAGCTCTAATTGGCTTACAACTTGGCACCTTGTGTTTTCTGGATCTGATGAAGGAAATCCATGTCTATCTGAGTAGGGTTTTAATGACTCATTTTTGGCCCACAATCAACTAATTTGTGACACAGCCTGTGCCTTCACACTCCAGCACCAACAAAAGAGGCAAACACTGTCTAGCCATCGCAGTGGCATTTTGCGAACACATATCCCACATTCCTACCTCTGGCCTTTAAAAACTAATTGCAGTGGCTGTTGAGTGAAAGGCCCTCAGAGCGTATACTCACTCCCACTGCTGAAGGCTTCTCAAAAGTCGCTCAATAAACATGTTTAGCATTTTTAACAGGCCATTCTAACCAAACTATCTAACTACATGAAGTTGTATTCGATCCTATAAGCAATTTTGTCACCTTGTATCCCAAATTTGATCTTTTATACATCATTTGAAAGCATCACTTGGTCTTCAGAGAATGTAAAAATGCCATGATTTTGTTGCTCCTGTCCACTTTTCTTCTGGGAGGGACAATCTGGTAGCACTTGTTGCCACAATGAGACTGAGGGATAAATGTTTACAGTCTTATAGGCATACTATGCAAATTAACCTCAGTTTAACAAATTAACCTCAGTAGCAGCACTAAATGTTTTAGGATTTTGACAACTACAGAACAACACACCTGTTGAGATGAGAAACTCCACACTGAGGCTGAGGAACATTGAGATCCTCCATGTAGATCTATTTTTACTGACAGGCATCCAAAGAAGGTGCAATATTTTTACTTTGAATGTGATGAATGGGTAAGTGGGTGCTTTTCTGGTTTTTAGCTATACAAAACGTATCGTAATGCATCAGATACCCCAAGTCCACTCTCTAGTAGCTGGCAGTCAACATAATGTATTTTATTAAAGCTAAAAATGTTGTTGAGGTTAGAAGTGCTTTCTAAACTGATGACAATACTTGTCTTACAGTCTATTCAGGTGATGATCATGGTCACTTTTTCCTTTGCTTGGCTGCCTGTCTAAAGAGGTGCCCAGCAAGCTTCCTGTCTCCTGAGGTGTGGGCCAGATGTCTCACCACAGGAAACGCCAGCAGTGGGCTTCAAAGAATTATCTCAATGATGCTGCCCTAATGGTGTTTTTAATGAAGCCATGACTATGATTTGTAAGATATACACTGATTTACAGAACACTGTATTGATGTACGACTAAAATAAAGACTCTTCATGATTTTCTTTGACAGTTATTCATCCCATCCAGAGTTGGCTATGACACAGACAAAAATGGATTCTTCTTCAAATGGATACACAGAGAGTGTTACACTGTTTGATCTGTTTAATGGGCTCTTTTGTAGGTGCCATTTATCAAAAGAAGTGTCTTATTATGCACAGTCAATGTTTCAAGTCCAACAATCATCTGCAAGCATAATTAATTTAAATATGGAATGCATTAAGCCTATTACCCCTGCACATAAATATACACACACATGTATAACATAGATAACAATACATTCCATGAGTTCACTATTCAAAATTATCCCAATATTTAGAATGAAATTTGAATGAAAATAAAAGTTACAACTCTATCCAGCTGTGGTGTGTGGCTCTAATGAAACTACAGCAGAAGACATTGTGAAGGTGAATGTGTTGGACTGGTTTGTTGATTGGGGCTGGTCCAACGCTATAAAAACCCCAGTTACCTCAAACCTCATAATTCAAGGTTCAAGGTAATATTATTATTATCAGTAACTGTCTACACATACATATTGTGATATGACACTTTTCTCCTTGAACCACGATGCAGCATACAGTGCAAGCTATGACAAAGACAACAGATAATGAACAACATAATAAATAGAATTGTGTATAATGTATGTAACAGTATAGTGTGGGTGCTTGCAGACTGATTCGTATTGCACCAGCAGTATAATTAATTCACAGGATAGAATTAATATATTAATACACTTACCACATTTTCATATTGCGATTTCACAATATCTACATGCATTGTTACACCCCTAATACATTTATGAATACGAGTATGTGTATAACGAGTGCACACTGTATCTGGGCAGAGCGGTCTCACCTGCCAGTCATGAGCTGACTCCTAGAGGGGCTGCACAGAGGCTGCACGTAGTAGTTCTCCAGCTTCACCCCTGTTGCAGCGAGCCAGTCCAGTGTGGGGGTCTTTATTTCGGACCCATGGTAGCCCACGTCTCGGAAGCCTTGGTCGTCGACCATGATGAAGATGATATGCGGTTTTGAGGTGGTTTTGTCCACTTCGTTGTCGCGACTTGCAGAACTGGAGCGAAAGTTGTTCGCCCATCTCCCGTAGGTGCAGCTCCCCAGGCTGCAGAGGCAGAACCCGGTCAAAACTCCTATGACGAACATGGTCGCCTCGGAGCTCCCGTCCAACCGCTTAGATCATTCGCTTTTCGTCTGTTGCCCCAAGAAAACAGTCAAATTTTACTGATAGGAGCGTTTGAGTAGTCGTTTTTGCGCACTGCATGTACTGCTGCCATGGCTCGAGCTCTGTCAGCTCGAGCTCTATCAGCTCGAGGAGGTGGAGCAGAAGCGCTTGGGAATCAGGTTCTTCTCGGTTTCTCCTCGTGTTACCGGCAGCAAAAGAAAAATAGGATTCTGAGACGATTTTCTGGACAGTCGAGATTAAGAATCACTTCTGAAAAGTACGAAATACGCGTTGCTGTGCAAATAAACTCTCTGAAAACTAATTTCTCTCTGACTTAGTGCCTCTGGGCTGTTTCCTCTGTGTTCTCCCACGTAACTGCAGTCCTGAATAGAAATAACAGGTAATTTCTCTAGGAGGATGTGCTATACTTTCTAGTTTCTATCCTAAATCGCCCACCTTCGCTTTTTTTAGCCAGTCACTAGAGAAACGACGGACAGACATTTGCAGGGTTGATAATGGATCTTTGCAGCTTATCTTAGCTGCTGTACTCCTCCCTGAACCAGACAACGGTTTTAATAACTTATTTCTGTTGTCCACTATCCTGCCCTAATGAGCAGGATGGGGTCCCCCCACTCAAGGTTAAAACGGTAAGCTTGTCTACACGCAGCTACACCGTAAGGACACACCTGTTTTACAAGGTTTGGACTAGTCTCCTTGCCTCAAGTGAAGGGCAACCATAATGCTTCAGCATAACAAGACGTTCTGAACAACACCAACTTTGTGTTTGGGGAAGAACTTTTTCTATTCCAGCGTGACTGTGCCCCAGGGCACAAAGCAAGCTCCAAAAAGCCATGGGATGAGTTTTGGTGTGGAAGAACTTGACTGGCATGCACAGAGCCCTGACCTCAACCCCATTCAGCACCTGAATGGATGGAACAGAGATTGTGAGCCAGGCCTTCTCATCCTTAATCAGTGCCTGACTGATAAAGACTGGAAAGCCTTTCAAGCAGAATGGAAGCTTTTATAGCTGCAAAGAGTGACCAGCTCCATGTTAAAGTAATTGAAGTGCCTGTTGGTTTTATGGTCAGGCATTCCAATACTTTTGACCATATTTTGTAGGCTTCTACCTTAAAATGTGTGACTGGGCTGTCCAGTGGTGGGGAGTGTATGGAAGGTAAAGTCATGGTTAGGCCATGTTGGAGGCATTGCTTTTTTTGTAACATGTAAACATTAGGCATTACAGAACAGAAACTGGTAAAATTTTACTCGGTACAAATGTCAGTAACTCGCGTCACAACGCATTTTTAAGCCGGAAAGAAGTGTTTTTTTTTCTCCTTCATATAAATTGGCAAAAATCACAGCAAGACCAGCAGAGAAGAAACTTCCATGCAAAATGTTTCACTTCTTGTAGTAAGACAGAGAGATGAGTCCTGTTTTTGAGACCTGTGTCCAACATCCGGCTGGAATTTTAGAATTGCTCAGGTTTTTGGGCTGCCTAAACATTCGTCACATTATGAGCATCTCTCATAACCTATATTTACACGGCTAAATCCATATTTACAGTTATTTTGGCGAGAGTAATTGAAAAGTAATGCAACAGTAGTGCAATGCCTTACATTAAATACAGTAATATTGTAATGTAACAAATTACATTGATAAACAACACTGCCCATGACACTTTTGATATTTATTTTTCTCCCTCTTCGTTATAAGGTTAGGTTAAAATTTAGTTGCGAGTGGATAGAGTGGAATGTCTTGAGAACAACTTAGTAAAGGGCATTTTTAAATAATGTTTATTTTATGGAATCATTCATGTGCTTCTGCACAGAGGCCCAAAATAGTCCCATATTATGCCACTTCAACATTTCCTAAGTGTTTTCACTGATAACACTAGATCTACTCCACCTCAGAGCTTTATATATCAAACAATATAAGTCAAATATGTAATTTCTTCTAGAGGGTGTGCAGTGCTAGGCAGAGTTTCAATTATAAATAATCTTCTTGCTCTTAATTTAGTCTGTCTCTCTGCCTACACAAAAAACAAAGTTCTTTGTGTAGGCAGTTCTTCTCCAAAACTGTCAACTTAATTTAGTCCATGACAGACTACCAGACTACCTGCTTTTGTTCTTTATGTTTTTTTCCATGAAATCCACTGTTGAGTATCATGTGAAGATGTCAGTCATATTCACATGATCATCCAATCCCTTAGAATTGAACAGACCAAGGCATATTATCTGTGTTCACTTTGGCTGCCTTGTATTGGGCCTCATTTGAGAAGTTGAAACAATTCTTACAATGTCAGTGTGAATGGGTGTAGCTAAAGCAGTGTGGGGTATGGATGGATGGAAATATATTAACATAATGAATCCTTAATGGTCTGTTTTTATAAGCTTCGCACACCAATCAGCCACAGCAGTAAAACCACTGGCAGGTGAAGTATAACATTGATTATCTTGTTATGATATCACTTGTTGGTAGGATAAATTGGGAAGCAAGAAAACAGAAAGTACCTGAATGTGTTGAAAAGGAAAAAACAGGGTAATCTGAAGGATTTGAGTGACTTTGACACGGGTCACTGTGATGATTAGAAGAGCGTCTCCAAAACAGCAAGTGTTGCAATGGAAGGACTTCAAGGTTCCTGTGCATTGCCAGGAGTAGATTTTTTGCAGACCAAGTACACTCCCTCATGGCAACAGTATTCACTAAATTTCCTCAATCTCTAAATTCAGTTGGATGCATCTGTATGATGTGCTGGACAAGAACGTCTAACCATGGGTGCCCCAACTCACAACATACAGGATTTAGAAAGATCTAGCCGAGTCCATGTCTCGATGGGTAAGAGCTGCTTTAGACGTACAAGGGGTCCTACACAACAGTAAACGGTTGGTTTGAATGGTATGGCTGATCATTGTGTATGGGCGGTTGGGAACATTGGACAGTGTTCACATGACATCAAGTGAAACTTGAAACCTGTGTGTTTAAAACTTTCAAATGGTTGATTTGAGTCATCTTAAAATGGCAGGTAACAAACTAGCCTACATTAGCATTATTAATGCATTAGCTAATGATAAATGACATTTATATGACGGTGATGAGGGCTTTTTACAAATGATATATTTAACAAAGGTTAAAGGTAATTCTGGAAACTTGCCATCTGAGTACAGTTAATGAGGAAAAGAGGAAAATCACTAGCAGCCTGGATTTAAATCAGGTTGACCTACAAGCGAAACAGTGTGCATAATTTGTCTTCTAATATTATTGAGCAATTGATAAAGATTAAAAGGTGCTTTTGCCCCGGCTAGCTCTGTCAGACGGTATGAAATGCTTAATGTCAGTTTTTTGGGGCAGCTGCTGGTCTGTTGGTTCGGGAGTTGTCACTGGGATTCGAAAGATACAGGTTTGAATCCCAGGACTGCTCAAGTACCCTTGAGCAAATGTCCACACACACTGTTCTCCAGGTGCTGTGCCACTGGCTGCATGCTTCTTCACTTTGAGAATGGGTTAAATGCAGAAAAGTATATTGTGCTGTTCACACTGTGCGCTGTGGTGTAATGTGTTCACATATGGCAAATGGACACTTTAAAGAAATTCAGACCCATAGCATTTATGCTACTTTTTCAACATTTGATCAGTTTGGTTTTATAAAATGGAATAAAAGTTAGAAATATGGCTGTTCCACACCTCTAAATAACCACTTTTCTTCTAGTGACAGGTTAATGGGCCATTTCTAGCCTTACAGTTGCAGTCCCAGCCTTTCCTCATTCAGATTTACTGTGTGGCTCAAACCATGTTGAATTATAGAAACTCAGTTCATACAGAGCCTTTGCACCCTTTCAGTCATACGACTCTGGCCAGTATAAATGAGAAAGCACACATTCATTCTGTTTTATCTCAGCCCTTCAGTTTATTTATTCCAGAGGACCACAGCCGCTGGTTTCTTGGGCAGCGCATGTGTGTGTGTGTGTGTGTGTGTGTAAATGTGTGTGTATGTGGCGTGCTTACTTTACCTTTCAGTACCTCTGGAGGGTCTTGACATTTTCCATGCTTTCAGCTGAAGTACACTATGATCAGGATTAAGGTGTAATACGGTACAGTTGGACTGTATGTGCATATCAGTCTACAGGTGATAAGTAACTGAAACCCTTAACACTGAGCACAGGTCTTCTAGCCGTAACCAAACAGGCCCAGATTTCTCATTTCCTGTCCAAAGTAGCAAAGATAACAGTCAGTTAATATCCATTGACTGGGGAAATTGTCTAGATGTTTTTCTTAAAAATTCAAAACCGAATTTTGTCAATCAGGTGTGCAAATATATATAAGTGCTCAATATTGTTATTAATATAATTCATTCACAAACTCAAACAGCACCACCAAGATTTTTTTAGTTCTTTTAGAGCTGACAGTCCACTGCCCACTGATTTGGATGTGTTGCATCCTAAGTATTTTCCCTGTCCATGCGAAAACAATGAAATCATTCAAAACCATCTCCCTCCTCTGCCCCACCTACAGCAGGATGAGGTAATGCATCTTGGATCCAACGTGCCTACTTTTTCCTTTGACAAATTGTTGACGTCTCATAGAGAAATGGAATATATTTAGATTATATTTTATGTGTTTTAGTTCTATTTTGGAATATATTATGGTATCGCATTATATTTTATTTGCAGATGGGATTAGCCCTCAGTATTCTCGTATATGTCACATTTGTAATCTGCACTTGCGGTAAAGTGGGGAATGCGAGTGTATAGACAGTACTATAAGACACTCTGCACTCTACTCCAGTGCCCTGACTCAGACAGTGACCCACTGCCTGCCAGATGGCCTCTCCACACATTCCTGCCGGCCGCTCCTGCTGCTCCAAAATGTTCCAAGCAGAAGATGGCCCTTTTGCGCTGACCTGAGACCAGCTTCCCCTGAATCGTCGTGACCTTAAAGGAAGGAACACGAGTGAGCAACTTTTAACAGTGCTGTGCATCACAGTGTGTGGTGATTCAGTGCATATACAGCTCTGGGAATAAAGAGAGGGTTCACTAAAAGGTTTTATATTTAATATAGGTACAAGTATGGAACTGAATGGCTTTGCCTAAGTTTTTAGAACTGTTGACATTTCTTCCCCATTGCTGGAGCAGTAGGAGAACATTGCAGTACTTAAGTTTGATTGCATCAGAATCAAAATTTTGGACAAATACATATAAATGTAAGCAACTATTTTTCTTAATACAAATAATGCAATGCTATGTAGGAAACGTGTGCCCACAACTCAGCAAGGTGTGAAACTAAGTTTACCGTGACTTAATAATCACAATTGATAATTAACTTGTTCCTATACATTACTAAGACTTGGCCACATGTCCAATACCTTTCTTAGTGATGGCTTTACTTTTTCTTTCTCATGTTTAATTTTATCTATGCACAACCCAGGCATGTCATTTCCATGACTCATTATGCTTATTAAGCTGTGTCAGTGTACCAAGACCACACATAACAATAAGACATAAGACCACAGGCTAAAAATAGTTTTAAGCTTTTCTTGAATAACAATGGCTTTGTGGTAAGACCAAGTTGTATTGTTTCTTTTGCTTTAATCTAAGTAGTCTCTGATATTATAGTGTACTTTCCCTGAACAACTTCCCTGCAACAGGCTGGATGTCCAACATGTCTGGGCAAGGTGGACTATCTTTTCAGAAGCTCAAAGAAAAGATTACGTTTGCACGTGCTAGTCTGGTCACACAAGCTACTCTTTGATAGAACCTTCTTGTCAAGCCTTTTCAAAATGCTGGACGGGTAGAATGCTGTTACACATTCCACTTTATTATCCCCCCATCCTCAAATTCTTATTTGGGTCGAGACCAAGCCACACCAGCTGTAATGCGCCTATAGCACAATGTCCCGAGGCATTAGGTGGCTATAAGTTGTCAGAAAAAGAAGAGGATGAGTTTTCTTTCCAGCATTAAACACTTCCTTCATTGTGGTATGATGTTAGATAAGATCTGTCTCCTAATCTCCTTTCAGACACAGTATACCGACTAAGAGGCAAGCTGGAGCAAAGCAGGAGATGTCTCAGAGAAAACAATATTTGACAGTACATTCTTGAAATTTTCTCCATACATAGAAAATAAGTGCAGACACACATGGGAATATGAAAGTGTATTTCAGTGCTGCAAGCACATTCCTGTTTCTTATACTAAATGTGTTCTCTAAGTCAGTGGGAAAATTGGAGTACAATGGTGTTAGCACAACCTTCTTAAAGCCTTTATAAAGAAACACAACCAAAGATCAAAACAGATGTGAACTTGATCATTTTTTCATAATTTGATGAGACCAGCTAACATTTCTATCATGTAAACATAAAATGTTTATAATGTAAACATTAATATATATATTAAGAGAGGGCGGGGAACGGAATATCTAAAATTGAAAGTGATCAATCGGTCACACGTGAACACACCACTGCACAGAGTGTGAACAGCATGAAATTCCTCCACTGCATTTAAACCCATTCACCAAGTGAAGTAGCGGGCAGCCATGAACTCTGCACCCGTGTGGAGAAGTGTGTGGAGACGATACCGGGGAGCAGTATGTGTGGAGCAGTGTGTGGATACGGTACCGGTTGGGGTTGGGGTTCCAGAATACAAGTATCACGTTATTTGTGCCTTTCCGAATATCGTATTTGTATTTGGCTCCACCCCATATATGTATGTATATTATACGAATGTATTTTACAATTAAAGACTGTACAGCTCCAGGCTCATCACCTGAACCTGGCCACCCTCTGACTGATTGGCATGTGGTGAAAATTATCCACTGTCCACTGTTGGTTGGTTGTTTTGGTTTTTATTGTGTATAGTTGTATGAACTGTTGATACAATAGAATTGTTGTCACTATATCTCCTCCAAAATAGTCATTTTGTAGGACAGTTCTAAAAGATTTTTACATCGGTGGTAATTTAATGTTTTATTTATAAGTAATTTTGACCCAATTTAACTGAAAATGTTGATATATGTGTTCATTTTAGAATATGACAATAGGTTAACATTCATTCCTCAATTTCTGTAACTGCTTAATCCATACTAGTGAAATGGTACCAAGTGCCTATCCAGGGGTCTACCTGTGCGAGGCAAGGGTTCCAGCCCACCGCAGAGCGCACACAGCAGAGACTTTTTACCAGATCTGGGACAATTTGGTCCATGGCTCATGATTTGACACACAAATCATCTATTCAACTATATTTAGAATGACAGATAATGACTGCATGACTGCAGGAAAGGATGTTTACTGTCATGTGTGTTACATTTTGACTAACACCATTAAACCATCTTACAAAGCAGTTAATATTAGAGCACTTTCTACAAAAAATACAATGCTTCACTGCCAGATAGAATTCCACTTTGCTCCTCATTTTAACATCCAACCATCTCAAGTGATATAATCAATCATCATCAGACATGTGTTACAGCAAAACCATATGATGAGCCGACATGTAAAAAAAACCCTGGTTGCATCTGCTTCTACTACAAATTGATAAATCACCTTTATCCCCCGGGGACTACTTTCTCTGAAGCAATGGGAGATCAATTAAGGCTTGTTTCTTTTTTTCCCCCCGCTTGTGGTACGTTTCAGCCACGTGCGCAGCTGGTGCACTGCAACTGCTTAATGTGTTATCCAGTTGGCTCGAATGACTTGAAACAACAACGGTGTGTTTTTGCTGCTCGCCCTTCTGAATTAATGGGCGCCAGGTGTTAGCGTCCATCTCCAAAGACCGAAAACGAAGCACAGTTACGTGGTCCTGTTTTAGAGATGAAAAAAAAATTGTATCAGTCATTTCCAGCATACTTGAACAAGAAGAATGAAAGGGTGGAGAAAGGCTGGAGTGACCCAAATCATAAGTAATCCGAAGCGACAGAGCTGGGTTTGAGCCCAGGATTCTCACTGGATTACGCATTAGCTTCTGTTTCCCACTCCAGTTGGGTAATCATCTGGATCTGCAGGGGAGATGTTCCTTTATCACTTTCTGGCTGATTTAACTGCCTATTTTGTCACAGTGAAACAAAATATGGACATTTTCATAGGTCTCTACACAGGGAAAGCTATAGCATGACCAAAAATCACAATGTTCCTTCACCCCAAATGTAGATATATTAGGGGTCTGAACTTTATTTAGCTTTGCACAAGAGGCAGAATTTGACAGATATCAGAAATCTCTCAAGATTGACCCTAAAGATGTTGATATATGTTTATCAGTGTTGCTACATAATTTAGAATTCGACACTCTTCAAATGTATACAAAATAATTGTTAATTCTAACACAGTGTTACAACTAAGCAGCCCAAAATGCAAAATAAGAGCCTGTACGTTCCTGATAGGAATAGATTCGGAAATTGTTATTCACAGTTGATCAAACATGTGTTCGCCAGACTTTTCTGACCACTGTTACAACTAGCCCCTCAGTTATAATTAAGGTTTTTTATGGCGAAAGTTACATTGCCTTTGGCCAAATGTCCATAAACAGCAGGCATTCAGAACAAGCTAATGGTTTTTTGAGCAGAGACGTGAAGGTTGTTTCTTTAAGACATTTATACAAATAGATTATTTTCATAATTTATAAATGTATAAATATTCTATATTATTTATAGAATGTTGTACTATTTGTACAATTATTTATCAAGAAATAAAACTGTAATTTTTTATCTGCTGTCCTGTATGTGGCACGACACAAATCTTCAAGCCTGAATTCTCACTTCTCACTTCTACCCATTTTTACTGAAAAACAAATGAGGGTTTGGGGCCAGGTAAAAAAAATACCAAAGCAGTGATCACTCATCACCAATCTTATTGTTCCTGAGTCTTTCCCTCTCTCTCTCTCTCTCTCTCTCTCTGTCTCTCTCTCTCTGTCTCTCTCTCTCTCTCTCTCTATCTCTCTGTCTCTCTCATCTAGTGAGCATCTTAAATTACAGCTGTCAGCATGAATTCATCTTGGAGCACCAATGGCCTGACACGGATGTTTGCGATTGGATAGAGAATCTTTAGTGGTTTCCAATGATTTGGTGATTTTCTGAGTTAGTTGTTTAAACCCGAATCCTGTCTGAAATTGTTACAGCGTTTGCACAGATAAGCATCGAATCTTGCCTTACATTCAGAACTCCTGATTCTTTACGTCATGGCAGTGCTATACATTTTGGTTGTGAAGTATTATAAAATTTTCACATATACATTTTTTTCTATGGTTTATTTCATTTTGTCTTGTTGTCTGGGGAGTTCCCAAAAAAGCCAGTCTCGAAGCTTTTCCCTGAAGGGTTTTGTAAAGTGAAGGTTCGGGCCATGAACAGCCAAGAGCACAATTACTGCATAGAGAAAGTATGTGAAACAAAGCAGCATGCAGTGCGGGAATCCCTGAGGGGAGACATGCAGTAATTCAAGGGGATTTCTCAGTCCAGCAGTCTGCTGACCTACTGGAAGTCCACTGTCACTACAGGATATAGAGGTTGTATAAGTCAATTTAATGTTAAACTGTATTCACCTTTGAAGGGGCCTTTATCATGGAAAACTGAAATGTTCTTACTTACTTGAAATGAAAGCTTAATGGAGTATGTACACACTGTTAAAATGTCAAAACAAACTGTAAACTCCCATCTTCTCACAGTCCTTACAGGTTAAGCTGCAAAAACGTGGACTGAATTCACTATTTCTATGATGTCTCTAAAACCATGCATATATCCACATATTCATTCTACAGCAGTTTAGATCCACCAGTTCATGCCAAATTTGGAATGGGAGTTTCAGCCTGGTCTGCTTTTTGAACAAGGCACAATACAGCGCAACCAATCAGAATTTTATTCCAAGGCTTATTGCTCCACTTCCATTGATCCAATTCAAGTCAAATCAGCAACACAGTAGAACAGGACAGCACAGCATCAGGTGCAGCCGATAAGAAGCATAAACAATACGGAGAGTGAATTCTGTAACATATCAGACACTGTGTTCTATTAGCCGGGTAATAAAATGTACAAAATTGCAAAGCTTTAAAGATTCATGATGGGACGAATAAGAGTGTAACGACAGTGAATGAATAAATAGTTAAAAAACTAATATTATCATTCTTGTGCAAAAAAGTGCTGTGAGGTTTTGATCAGCAATTGTGTGGTATAAAGTACATAATCACAGCTGCAAATAACTATACACACCTGAAAACAGTTAATCATGTTGAATGAAGCTGGACACTTCCTTCCCTGTGGTCTTTATTTTGAATGGAATGTCCTGAGTGGCCAAATGTAGACTAGCACTGCTCCTTTAGGAGCCACTCTACAGCTGTGGAAAAGTGTGTGTGTGTGTGTGTGTGTCTGCATATGTGCATGTGTGTATATGTGTTGTGTGTGTGTGCATTTATATGTGTGCATGTGTATGTATTGGTGCATTTCTGCATGTCTGTGTGTGTACATGTATGTATGTGTGTGTGTATTTGTGCATGTGTTAATGTGCATGTATGTGTGTGTGTGTATTTGTGCATGTGTGTGTGTCTGGTTGTCACATAATAAATCATAATTACCTCGGTGGCATGTTGATTTGTAGGTTATCTCTGTGTCTGCTTCAGGCTTTGCTGCTCTTTGCTGCTTGCTGAGTGCATTATAAGATGCTGAGGACCTGCAAGAGTCTGTGTTTATCCCTTATAATATATCTCCCTCTCTATCTGTAGACACACACTCCCTGCTCACAACAGCATGTGTATGTTTCAGAATGATTGCATAATGTCCAGATGATGACTCTAAATGCACAGCGTTCCTCCTCCAGATGGGGGGACTCAGAGGTCAGGGTGACATATGGCTCTTTTCAGAGGCTCATAAAACTTTCACCTCCAAATCAATACTCCTTGCTTTTTATATTTATGTTTTTCTAACTTCTAATTTGTTTGCTGCTAGAAACCAAATTGTGTGCTGTGTGATAAAAAGTGGATTCATCAGTTTTTATTCCTATAGACACATACATTAAAAAAAAAAGTAACCACATATCAGTAAATAACTAAAAATTATTCTTTTCAGAACCTCTTATTTTAAGGTACTTTTTGGGGAACCAAAAACGTTGCGCCAAAGAACCTTTTTGGACACATTTGATGATAGAAGTAACATATTTGTATGTTCTAGAAATCATCTAGTAGTATTTGATAGTGTTACAGTTATTTCATAATATCAGAATTGTTCATGTAGGTGGTGTTGTTTTGCCAGGAAAGCCATTGTATTTACTTGAGTCGTTTTCATGTGAAAAAGTATATTACACAATTAGTAGCATATTTATTACCAAAAGTAACCTGAAATGCGGCAGTTTATTAAAATGGGATAGTTTATGTTCTTTGCAGATGCCTTAAACTCACCTTGAACTTACATTCAACTTAATAGCTCATAAATTCATGTGAACTTTGAATAAACCAAAACTCTAACCCCAACCGTAACCTCTGATCAAAGCCTAAACCTAACCCTAGCACTGGTCCAAACTTTAACACTACTTTAAGGTCTGATCAATGATTCACTAATAATTCTAACATGTGTCTAGGATTGATATATAATCTTTTATAATAAATATCTATCATTTAAGTGAGACCAGTCGAAAGTATCTTTTTTCTCTGAAAGATGAAATGACATGACTTCAGTTCATCCCATTTTTCTTCTTGAAAGAGCATCAAGAACATTATACTGATTACTATGCTAGTCGTGCGTTTGGGATTTCAGGTCTTTGGTGGGCTCTGGTGAGCATCAGGTTTGAGACCCTGTAAACCCCTGAGGGAGGAATCGATTTTCTCCCCCTTCCTCCCTCTTTCTCCACCTCCAGTGAAACAGGAAGCCTGTTGTGTTGCTAAGAAAAAAATGAGCTGGTGGGCCAATCAAAGAAATTACAAGTACACAGGACCAGAGTAGGAGGCAGGCCTAGCAGGCACACGGTCAACTTCATTTGTGCAGCATTTGCCGAATATCTCACTCCTGTAGCTCATCAGTCGTAAAAGGTTCATGCTTGACTGACAGGTTTTAATGACTCGGAGGGCTGTGTGTTTAAGCTGGGAGTGTTCTGGCCCTGATGTAGTAAATGTCACACTGTCTTGGCACGTGGCACACGTCAGAGACAGCCCCCTTTCTCCAATTAACTCCCCATTAGGTTTGCTGAACAGAAAAAGCCCACTGTTAGCACTGGATGTGCTATATATAGCACGGCACGGCGCTTTCGGGATCATGACTAGCTTGAGCGCACTAAGTAAGCTCAGTAATCACTGCGCCGCGGCCGTATACCTCTGACATCAGATGAATGAATGCCACTATAGCCACACACTACCGCTCTTTCACCATACATAAGCTTGTTAGAAGGCTCCTTGACTAGACTCCCTCTCCCCTCACTGGACGCTGGATTATAAACACTGGTTTGAATCTGAACACTACACTCACGCAGGATGTCACACAATTTCAGTGTGGAGATGTTTATATTTGAGCTCACAGAAAGAGAGATGAGTGTGCTGTTTTGAACCATAACCCTGAGAGTCTCAGAAATGACAGTTTTGCTACAGATGGGTGGAAAGCTGAAAGCTGTAAAAAATTTTACTCATGCAAAACAAAATCTCGGGCCAGTTTTGATGAGTCAGAACATTTTTTCACTACTGTCTGTTCTATCATACAGAGTTTCTCTTTAACACCTAAACCTTTCCATCAAAAATGTCCTGATAAGTGGCCCTGCTGTACTGCTGAAGGAGACCAGCTGAGAAATATTATTTCAGCTTATTAATAAACAGATGGAAAAGCACAGATGTGGCAAGAGAAGAGGAAAAATCCCCATAACACCCCTCACTCTGGATCCCCAGAACACAACAGATGTGTTTGTAAAAACCATTGGCATTTTATGGCATCGTCACTCCATTCCTCCCAGGAATCATATAAATCCTTGCAAAATGTGTAAAACAGCAAACCGGGCTCTGAGCCACTTTTGGTCCAGTAAGGTCCAGAATTTGTACACATAAAACAGGGTAATGCCATTGTCATGATTAAATACCTCATACGTTTCTGAACTTGTTATTCTCCCTTAAAAGCCAAAAATGTGATGTCCACAATTTCAAAGTGCCAAAGTTCCCCCCGCTGGTCCTGAAATACCTCCTGACCTGCACATTTGACTGTTTTTCCTGCTCTTACAAACCCACCTCAAGGGTTTGGAACCACCGTGTAATTGCTTAAAAAACTCTTTAAGACATCCTTTCAAAGAGCACCTCAGCTTCTATCATGAATATCAATAAAACCATAAGGACACGAAGCTCATATTTAAAAGAAAATTAACAAGGGCTCCCATGTATCTCCCAAAGATCATGTGTATAACAGATCTTTCCAAATGGATGAGAAATTGAGAGTAAATAACATAATGGTGCTGCAAGTCTATAAGAACTTAACTGGTCTTTATATTATGACAAACAATTGTATGATCATTTATTATATTATGTTATATGCTCATGTAACCATATATATTTTTATCGTAAAACATGTTATTTAACAGTCATACATGCTCTTTTGAACAATGTATTACTGTAAAATGTTTTATTTTTATTTTGTCCTGTGTATATTTGCTCAAGCCCTATGCGCAGAGATAAACATGGGCAAAATAACTGAAGTGCGGATTTTCATTTATAGAAGCCTGTGGTGTCGTTTATAGAAACTTTATAGTGGCTCCATTATGGCTAGCTGGGTGACATATAGGCTGCAGGGAAGTGCTACAAAAACTATAAAGAGAGTGTGTGTGGGTTACAGGGGCTGCAGGCAGCTGCTGGATGGCTTGACTCTTTACGAAAATCCAGCTGTCCGGCTGTGACGGGCAAGAAGAAGGTCGAGCCAGAGAGCAGGCAGATGACGTGGAACCCTCTGGGCTGCGGATGAACGGGATTGTGTTTCTGGGGCTAACTTATGCAGGAGTGTGAGTAAACATCCTGCTGCAAATGTGATGCAATGACCACTGAGTGGGAAACGCAAGCTGCTCCCATCTACAGGCAAAGAGATGTCAAATTTGACATGTCATGCAGAGTTTCACAGCTGAGCGCTTTTTCAGTTTTCAAATCTTTACTGTCTCTAGAGCCGACAGAGATTTGTAGATGTTACATTTTATTCCTGATCTATCTGAGAGAGAGAGAGAGAGAAAGAGAGGGGGGGGGGAGTGGGCAAGTGGGCAGAAATGGAGAGGGATATTGTGTTTGTGAGTGTCTATGAGAAAGCGACAGAGAAAGAGACAGGGAGACTGCAAAGAAATTAAAAGAGATTGTGTGTATGTGTCAATGAGAGAGAGAATGTCTACAAATGAACAAGAAATTGAGAGAGAGAAAAAGAAAGAAACCCGAGAAAGGGCATAAGTATCATTCCATCGTAATTCATTGCCAGTATGTGTTGACCCCAGTGACCCAGGGGCCTCAGAAAGGTGGAATGGTACTATCAAAGCAGCAGAGAAGAAAATCAAACAACCCCTTAACCCACCTTCTGTGCAGTGTCTTCAAACGTAACCCTTGGTTAAGTTTTTATTTGTGAATGGTATCCCTGGTAACGTATGACACAATCAGTACCATCAAAATAACAATAACTGCCAAAGATTACAATGTCAAAAGTACTGGAAATTAAGATCCAAGGTCTGTGTTTGAAGACCTATGGATTGGGAATACTGAGAGCACCGCTTGGGGACCCTATAGATTGGAATGCAGCCTTTTCCTTTTTTCTCTGCCTCAGAATTTCCATAATGGGACCATCAGTCCCTCTGTCCCAGTGTCTCATAGAGATTCAATAATTCATTTTCTGTAACTGCTTAACCCTTACTAGGGTCTGTCCTGAGCCTATCCTGGGGTCTAGGGGTGCGAGGCAAGGACTCACCCTGTGCAGGGCACCTGTCCACCAAAGTTCTTTCAGAGTAAATATCTTAAAAATTACACTGTATGGTCAAAAGTATTGGGACGCACCAGTTTTTCAGGGTTTGGGCTAGACCCTTTACATTGATGAATAATCTTAATGCTTTAGCAGACCAAGACATTATGGACAATGCCACAGTTCCAAGTTTGTGGACACAGTTTGGGGACGACCATTTTCTATTCTAGCATGACTGAGCACAAAGCAAGTTTCATCAAGACATGGTTGGATGAGTTGAGTGTTGAAGAAGTTGACTGGCCCACACAAAGTTCTGACCTCAACTACATCCAATAACTTTAGAATGAACTGAAATGGAGATTGTGAGCCATACCTTCCAATAGGGGAGGAGACAAATACAAATATGGTATTCAGCTTGGCACAAATAACGATACCATATTTGGACACTTAAAAAAATTTTTTATTCGGGACGCGTACGAGTATCATACGAGTAATACGAGTCAATATCTGTGCTCAGACTGAATAAAAATTCTCATTGGATAGCTGACTGTGTCTGCATTCTGTGCAGTGGCGACTGTCAGCACACGTTTGTCAGCGCGCACGTGTAGTGCTTTAAGTTGTCCGTATATAACACATGCAGCCTTAGTTTCGTTTTTAAAGCCAGCGCATGTCGAGATTTTAAAAAATATATATGTAGATATTTTGTCTGTTCAGAGCAGGGGGGCCAGGAGCAGTTCTAGGGCAGCTCTCTCTCTCCCTCTCTCTCTCCCTCTCTCTCCCTCCCCCCTCGCACCCCCTTCTATCCCACTCTCTGCCGGTCGTCTGTGTTTTTTTTACTTCACGCCCTGAGGGACACTTTCTGGCTGTATTTTATAAAAACTAATAAAGGTAGTTGTGTTTTAAATAATATTACAAATTAAGCCACACACACACACACACACACACACACACACACACACACACACATACCTAGTGTGGAAATAAAAAAATAAAAAAATAAATCACAATTATCATAATATTTTTTAAAGTTAATAAAAGAGAGTTATGTTGAGATGAAAACTCTTGTTCATTACATTTTACTTCATAATTGAAATCGCATGGGTGCTGCAAAACTTCTGTATATGGGTCAATATCACTATAAAGTGCCCTTTGTTGTTATTTTGGCCATTTTGTGTAATAATACTTTTCTGGTTGGATACAAGTAATGTATAAGTACTTTAATACACTTTTG
>JBBKCR010050541.1:0-10822 GCA_037577295.1 Ladigesia roloffi | reverse complement strand
TGATAGAAATACTGTTCAGTTTCTCACAAAAAACGATCGTTTCATGTCTTAAGACATCAATGTGTCGTCACGAGCCATGGGATGCCGTGTCCATGGATGTGAAGATCATCCAGGGCTACAAAAACCAGAAATAAACACTGGCAACAAGATAGACTTGTCAAGGGACTCCCTGGCCACCTGTTTTCTTGTCTGCAAAACCATGTTGGGGATTTTCTATGAGTCTGTACTAGCCACTGGCTATTTCATTGCTGTGGTTTGAGGTGACAGCCATGAAGAGATTTAACAAGCTGATTAGGAAACTAGGCTCAGGGGTGGGTGAAGAACTCAACAACTTGGAAACTGTTGGTGAAAAGGAGAGAAGAGAGGAGTGAAAGACATGCAGTGAAAGATGGAGAGGGTAAGAGGGGGAGAGGGAAAAATTATAACTGGACAAAACAAGGGATAAGGAGGAAAAAGGACGAGTCTAGTTCATCATGGAAAGTGCTGATCACAGATTTCAAACTGTTTTGGTCAAACAATAAACCACTTTTAGCCACAGGCTCACCAGCGTAAAGAGCTCCACTGAACACCAGCGGAAATCTTTCCTTCCAGCCACTGTCAGACTATATAACTCCTACCTCTATCACAGCCCCAAACAAGAACCTGATGCTACCCTGATGGGTAATCTACTTTTATGAATGGGTTAAATGCAGATCAAGATTTTTGTACTGTTACTGTTCAAATGGACACGTAAGGTTTTATTTATATCCACCTCTCTTATTGACCTAAATACACTATGCTACATGCACAACATATTTTCTGACTTACAGTGCTGTGTAAAAATATTTGCCCCTATCTGATTTTGTATTTTTTTTATGTTTGTCACACTTAAATGTTTCGGATTATCAAACTAAGATATTAAACAAGGATAACCCAAACACAAAATGCTGTTTTTAAGTGATGATTTTATTTATTAAGGAAAAAAAAACTATCCAATCCTACATGGCCCTTTGTAAAAATGTAAACCCCCCTAAACCTAATAACTTGTTGTGCCACCCTAAATAGCAACAACTGCAATTAAGCAGTTGCAATAACTGAGAATGAGTCCTGTCGCTTTTTTGCCTACTTTTCTTTGCAGAATTGTTTTAATTCATGGAGGGTTTCCAAGCATTAACCTTTTAAAGGTTTTGCCACAGCATCCCAATTGGATTCGGACCTGTAACCTTCATTTGGGTTGTTAAGTGATTTAGAGGTGGATTTGCTGGTGTGTGTTGGGTCATTGTCCTGACTGTCCAAACTGCTTCAGTTTGAGGTCACAAACCCAAAAATGCAACTTTTGTTTGGGAAATTGTTTATGCGGTGACTGCCACAACACACAGACACAGAGAGACACAACAATATTGTAAATAAAATGAAATAAGTCGAAATAAGTTTATACCTAAATAAAATCTAAATAAAATGAGAAAGCAACCAGAATATTTATAGAAAGCAACCACAATATGAAACAAAAAAATGACAAAAAACATAACTTATGATATGTACAATAATAATGTTTTATCACCAGGTGATAATATTACACACTATTGCCCATAGACTGCTGCACATCATAGCAAAATGAATGCTTATAGTCTTCCACAAAATGAAAAATCCATTTAAAACCCATAATAAATATACTGAAATGAGCAGCAGGCTATTGCATAAATTATTTTGTGGATGTGTGGCTGAAGGAGGGGTTGTAGAGTCTGCTGGAAGGAAGACTTTCTGTAGCGTTCAATGGAGCACTTTAAGCTTGTGAGTCTGTGGCTAAAAGTACTTTTCAGATCATTTACCACAGCATAGAAAATGGCACTGGCCACAGCAGACTCATAGAACATCTGCAACATGGTGTTGCAGACTCTAAAAGATTTGAGTCTATGTAGGAAGTACAGCCTACTTTAAACCTTCTTGTTAGTGGCCAGAGTGTTCTTAGAACAGTCCAGCTTATTGTCAATGTTTACACCAGGTTTTTGTATTCCTGAACAATCTCTACATCCACCCCTCTAATGGACAGGCGAGGGAAAGATTGTGATCTTCACAAGTTCAGCAGTTCTTTGGTCTCTTGGATGTTGAACTTCAGCTTACACGCATCCACAAAAATGTCCCCAGTCATCCTGTATTCCTAGTTGTCCCCACTCTTGATACATTCAACTATCGCTGAGTCATCTGAAAATTTCTACAGTCCTGGCGGCCCTCTCCGTTGTATTGGAAGTCAGATGTGTACTTGGGGAAGAGGAACGGTGACAAAACAGTTCCCTGAGGTGCTCCAGTGCTACACAACAGACTTACATTCCGGTAGTCGCACATAATGTGGCCTATCAGTTAGGTAATCCGAAATCCATGCCACTATGGGAGAATGAACCTGCATAGCAGACAGTTTACTCCAGCCAGTTGGGCTGAGTCATGTTGAAAAAACTGGAGAATTAGAAGAATGTAATCCTCAGGGATGCACTTGGCTTGTCAAGATGGCTGTAGGCACGTTTCACTCCAATCTTGGCATAGTAAGTGAACTGGAGGGCATCTTGTGCCTCACCAGGGGTGGAGAATGTCTTGAAGACCTTCATGCTGTATGAAGTAAGTGCAACTGGCCTGTAGTCCAATGGGGCACTGGATCTCACCTTCTTTGGTATAGGAACAAAACACAATGTTTTTCACAGAAAGGGTACTTTCTTGGTACTGAGGCTCAAGTTGAAGATCATCAGCCATACTCCACTTAGCTGAGAAGCACACAGCTTGAGTACTTGTGTGTTTAAGCCACCTGGGTCCGGCACTTCTCTCTTGGATTGGTCGGCGGTGATGGTGATAGATGGTTTATTGGAGTCAAAGTCAACAGTGGCCAGAGCAGAGGAGGTGGAATGATGGCTGGTATGATGGTGGGAGAGAAAATAGGAGAGAGGATGGATGGAGGGCTGCAGTTTGACAGTGAGAGGGAGCAGGTGCACTGGGTGCAATAGGAGCTGTGCTGGAGCTGGTGGTGCTGGAAACAGGCATGCTGTCAAATCTATTAGATAACAGATTAAACTGATTGGCCCTCTCCAAATCACCATCAGTCCCAAGGCTGCTGCTTTTGTAGCAGGTGACGTTCTTCATGCCTCTCCACAAATATATATGCTGTTATTCTGCTGCAGCTCTTGTTACAGTTTTCTCCTATATATGTCCTTTCTTTCCCTTAAACTCACAGAGTACTTCCTTGGCTGCCTCCTTGTCACCTGACCTGAATGCTTTCTTCCTCTCGTTCAGGAGGGCTTTGATGTCTTTGGTGACCCAGGGATTTCACTAGTACAGTGTTATCCACAGAGAAGATGATATAGTCAGTGACACAGTCTGTGAGGTTATCAACGTCCTCTCTATGTGGCTCGCACAGGGCCTTCCAGTCTGTAGTCTCCATGTAGTCTTGCAGGGCTCCACTGGCCTCCTCTGACCTCTCCCTCACTGTCCTGACTGTGGCTGGCCGCCTCTTGACCAGTGGTAGGTAGATGGGCTGATGGTGCAACAGGTTGTGGTCTGATTAGTCCAGAGGTGGGATGGCTGTGAAGCTGCATTCATTTTTTACATTAGTATACAGCAAATCCAGTGTCTTGTTGTCTCCATTAGGGTAGTCTACAAACTGTGTGAAGGTGCACAGAGACTTGTTAAAGGAGACAGTATTGAAATCACCAGATATTAGCAAGAAAGTCTGTAGTCTAGCAGTCATGAAGGGAATGTCCTCACATGCTGTCGACATGGAGTAAATGATGTCCCATGCTTATGGTGATCATGTGTGAGAATTCTCTGGGCAGATAGTATGAACATAGTCCCACTGCTAACAGTTCAGGGCCTCAGATGCATTCCTTAATCACATTGCAACTCAGGTGGCACTGCTCTCTTTGCTAATAAATTAAATTCATAAACAAAATAATCACATAAAAAGCTGCACTTTGTATTAACTTGGGTCTAATATTTAAATTAGAAATCAGAAAGGAGGCAAATACTATTTCACAGTCGTATATGTTGCATATTGTTTTTGTCATTGTGCTGAGTGTCTGTGCAGTCATAACATAAGCAGTTTTCTGATTCTGACAGATAAGTCTTCTGATTCTGAAACTATTTGACAAGTGCACTTGACAAGACTTAGGAATGAAGGGCTAAGGCATTGGTTTCATCTTTTTAGAACCAGTCCATCTAAAATAAAAATAAATCCAAAAACCAGCTATCATCTCACAGCAACACAAGTGTGACATGCACACACTTGCACTATTGTGTACATTCTCACCAGAATGTCTTGCTAGATGCTCCATTCATCCACAGGTCTACGAATGGATTCCCCTCCTAAAAGTATTTCTATTTAGTTAAGTGCTAAACATTCCACACATGCAGCACACAGCAGGAGATTGTCTGTGTCAGACAAATGCTGCCCAACTGGAAATACTAAACACCTAGGTAAAGTGTCCCAGAGTGCTCACACAAGTGGCAACATTGTACTGAAGCCTCAATAGTAGAATAAGAGAGTCTCATTGATTATTATGTCTGTCTTATTTAAATAAATTAATCATAAACATTACACTCTTTAGTTCATAATAGTTTTGGTCTCTGAAGGTTATCTAGCAAGCATGAATGCTCTGTGGCCAGCAATCCAGCACTGGAATGAAAGCAGGAACACTTATTGAAAATAAATAGAACAGTTTATTCAAAAACACAAATACATTTTTTTACAGTTTATATAAGACATGAATGGGCATTCATTCATGCCATGTGTACCAAGAAGAGGGGGTGATTTTTCTTACGTAAGGAACGTGATCCTTGGTTCTCCAGAATGTTTGATCTAGTCTTACCTAGAAACAAAAGACATGGTTGTGTTTAAAAGGTGTGTCACTTTGAGAGTAAATTCAGTATTGTGATAAAGTTAATAGTGTATTTAGCTTTATAAATATGAAATTGAAGCACTGAGATATTACTATATATTACTATAGTGCTAGTAAAATGAGACATCTATTTAAGATAAAGACATACTGATGCATAAACAAATCTCTGAGAACAGCGGTATAAAACCAAATGACAAGTAATACTAGTTCATAAAAGAATTCACTTTGCTCCTGTAAAAATCAAGCACCACAAACCTGAAGTCAGCATGTGAAGAGGCGTTTGAGGAGGACGGCAATAGATGGATTCACATTGTGACAAAGGAGGTCAAAAGGAAATCTCCCACATAAGACCAGCCACACCATAACAGCCTGTGTGTTCTAAAAATGAGCCTTCAGTCTCAGGTGATTTGATATTTTAATATTTATCTAAAGTCCATTCTGTCACACTCACAAAGCGTCTGTGGAAAAGTCCAACCCTGACTGGGAGAGTGCTTTCATCCAGTCACTGCCTGGAATCTTTAGATTTCTTTATAAGCCAGAAATGACTTTTTCTGCGGATTCAAAGGAAGGACTTCACTTTTACAATGGCTGCAGAAATGCTTGTTGCAAACTTGACATTTCTCAGATTTCTCAGGCTTTCTGAAAATGGTTATGGAAATTACAAAAAAAAATTATACTTATATATTTTTTTTAAATATTTCACCTTTGCCAGGCATTCACCACATTTTCCAAGGTCATCTGGCATGCTTTGCATACCGCCAATGGCACGTGTACAACAGTGTATGGGTGCTTCTATGTCATCACTCAAAAAAACTATTTTTTTAAGCGTCATTTGAATTTTGCATTGGGCCTCTGCAAATCGACCTCTGTCTCTCTCTTCTCTCCCTTTCTGTCTCTCCTCTCTCTCCCTCCCTCTGAGGAATGTTAATTTATTGCATCAGATGCATAGGTAACAGGGAAAGTCTGAAATGTTGTGGGGGAGGCCACTGATGGATTTTGCAACAGTTGTGGGTCTCTTTGTGATTCATATCCATCGCTTGACTGCTCAGCACAGCCTTTGTGTCTCTCTTGGCCGCTCGCTTTCCTTTGTTCCGCTGTAAATCCTGTGCTTGTCCGAGGGCCTGATGAGTTGGGTTGGCATGACTGTAAATTGCTTCTGTCAGGACAGATAACTGCCACGATGGCCGTGCAGCCATACAGCCGCACGCAAGTCTGTTGCCCTGAAGCGCCCCACAATCCCCAGCCATTGTACTCGATGCAGGAAACCTCTTTATTGCAGGCATCTTTCTGTTTTTTTCATTGGAGAGGGCCTGTCTTCCCATCTCTGGACCGCTCTGCATCCCTGCCCAACTGCTACTGCTAAATTTAAACCTGGACACCCAATCTGCTCTTAAATGGGACCTCTCCAGCTGTTAGCCCCCTGTGCTAAACTGGTTGATTGAATAAGGTGTATTGAGCAGAGCTGGAAGGCTCAAGGGCAAGAGCTAAGAAACACTTCTCTAGTTGGCATTATGTTACACTACCATCCAATCCGGCATTCTAAACTTGCTGGTAGGATCTCAACAAACAAGGGAATAGAACAATCAGCACAAACAGCACCTTGTTTTGTCTAGCTGCAAAATTCTGCTTAAATGTTGGCCTGTCGTATTTATGACAAAATGACTAAATGTCAATGACTATATATGCATCAGTGGTTTGGCTGAATTTAAAGGCAAAGCTAAAGCTGTTGTTGAAGAATTTACCTTTGTTTTCCTACTTCATACACCTTTTTCACACCTGTGCTTAGAGAGGGTTACAGCCTGTGACTGTCCAGGTATAGTCAGGCTGACACACACACACACACACACAGCGCAACACAAGATATACGCAAATAACAGGCCATCATGATTTCTCTGTTTTTTTATCAAACAAAGCAAAACATCATATCGCACACTCTCCAGTGAGGCTCTTTTTGGCTTCGGCCAGTTCCGCACACAATATATAGGATCTCCTTGATAAAATAGAAGTGGGTGAAATGAGCTTTCTGCTTTGTTGCATTGTGGATTTGTTTTGCAGCCTCTCATCTTATTACTGAGGGGACCAGATGTGGTTAGACTGCCATGGCCTGTTGCTAAAATGAGATGAGGATGAGAATCACTTCTATTTGTTTGAGCAGTTTTTTTATGCATTTTAAATAGCCACCAGTACGAAACACTGAAGCTCAGCATTCATTAAATGTGACAGAACAGTGGCAAGGCAGAGAATACTGCTGAAATGGACCAAGCTGACTCGTGCTTTTGCTTTCTTTCCACTCAGCTCCTCTCGCTCCCGGTTCCTCGGGCTGCCAGATAATAAGGTGACTGATGGTGTTAACAGCAACATGCACAAAAGCGCATATCTCACTAAATCTGACATCATTAAAGCAGCTTCTCGTCTCATTTAGGACTGATTTGTAAGTTGACTTGAAATCAAAATTGACCTTTTGTTGATCATGTGTGTCTAGGCCATAATGCCTTACTAAAATCGGTATGTATAGAGAAAATAAAATAATTCACAATATACATTCAGATGAATTATCAAAAATATACATTCAAATGGATTATCAACAATATACATTCAAATGAATTATATACATTCAAATGAATTATCAAAAATATACATTCAAATGATATACATTAAATATGATAATACACTCTACAATCATATGTTAACATTTTTAACATTGTTAACAAAATATTTTTTTAATTCTTGGCAATAATGATTAGGCACAAGCAGAAAACTGTGATTAAACAATTTCATTGCAAACAGAAATAATGTGTTGGTGGTGAGTTAAAATTAAATCTAAACATTACAGGTAATATTGCTTACTTCCACCATTTTGACTCCTGTTGATCTTCTGTTTGCTTTTGAGCTCTTCTGCCGTTTAAAATCTTCATATATGCAGGTACTACCCAACTTATTATTTCATTAACTTCAATAATGCCCAAATAAATCTGACAAAATAAAGAAAAAACAAAAACAGGAAAACAGCAAGGACTATGAGCATACAGGCTAGACAGACAGATTCCTTGGTAAAACTTTAGTTGCTACATAACACTGACATAACCATGATATGGATATGTCATGACAGACAACATATGTATTATTATGTGCAGTATGTTTCTGTCCAGTAATGATGTTACCATTACTACTGTTATTGCAGACACTGGAATGTCCTGACAGACTATAAAATATGCAGATTTCGTCAAGTTCAGGATGCATTATAGTATCTGTCCTTACTATTACCTTTAACATGACACCACTACAGTAATGGGCATAACCTGTCAGAAACTGCCATGGCACGTTAAGTGCATTGATTTAACCATATCATAACCATGTAATAACCATGTAATTAACAGACATCCATGTTTATGGCATGCTTATGTCAATGTTATGGAGCAAGTCTATTGTAAAATAATACTGACTCAATACTGGATGCTTGGTTGGTTCTGAGGGAAAAAAAAAACATAATTTAAGTTTTAAAAAGGTACTTCACATTCACACATTCACAAAAAAACCCTAAAAAGTGTTTTTTAAGTCATCACTCACTTGTAATAGAGTTAGAGAGAAACATTGCAGTTCCAACTAACAAAGTTTTTCATTTCATATGAGTTGTGTCCAGCTGAAACTGAAGTTGATGTTTTGTATCACCTACTTAAAAGCACAAATGTGCGATACATATTTACATATCCAGCTACACCTGAAATGTCTGTAAACATCAAACTGCATCTGTCTCAATTGTTATTCTACAGGCTAATGTACAACTTTACTCATTTTTGTAGTTGTTCATTGTTCGCAGATTTCCAAAAAGGCTTTGGCTTCCCTTATCCCAATGCAGGCAATGTGCAAACTGAATCAATGGAGCTGTAAAAGGCCTATAAATTCCTATACACAAGAAGTCCCTAGACATTTGTTCCAACTCTCCACAACACTACATAGATTCACAAATGAGCTTACCTTCTCAAACAAAGAACGGAACCTCATTAGTCAAATCAGGTGTTTCAGGCGGATAGCTGGAACAAATACACACACGCACTGTGGCTGTTGCTGGTTTCAGTCAAGTAGCTGTACTTTAAAAGGCCCCTAGGAGCTGCACGGATTGTTTTGTAGAAAATGCTCTATATATGTAACCATTAACCGAAATAAATCCCTGAAGAACCCATTTTTAACGACATGACATATTTCACAGTAGTACAAATGCTCACACATTATAATGAGCTGTGTTTATCCCAAGCAAGAGTGGTATTTGCGAGAGTGGTGATTATGACCTGATAGTGAATTGAAAGCACACAGAGTTAATCAGTGTTTGGACTGTGAGAATGTGTTTAGAAAACCACACCCACAGGAAAGCCCACATGAGAACATTTTCATATTAGCCCTTAATAACCACAGTTTCACAACAGGTCATTTCGAGCACCTATGTTCGTCTTATTAGTGACCTTCCGTGATGCACTAATGAACAGAGATGTACCTTCGTGCAAACAGGGACAGTTAGTACACACGTTGTGTAAGTTGTGCCCACATATTTCTAACAAAACATTAAGTCAACATCTGAAATACCTTTACAATGCATAGCCAGCTTAGCAACACAGCCAGAATGTTCTCCTGTCCAGACAACTGTGAGGACAATATGATAAGATGAAATAAGATAAGAAATAACTTTATTTATCCTGAGGGAAATTCTCATTAACATGTTCAGAGCAATAAGAAGAATGAAGATAAAACAATTTTAAAAAACAGTTGAACAGTTGTAATAGTGCAAAAAGAACAATAGAATAAATATAGTGATGTGGCGGTTGCCTAGTGGGTAGGACACAGGACCAAGAGGTCATGGGTTCAAATCCTATATTCAGCATACCTTCACTGGGTCTCTGAGTAAGGCCCTTAAACCCAAGTTGCTCCAGAGAGACTGCCCCCTGTGGTTAGGGAACGGATATAGCTTTAGCTAAAAGTACACACGTTGGGTGAGTTGTGCCCACATATTTGTCCAATTTCAAACAAACATCTGAAATATCTTTACAATTGTCGCGGTAGGCCCCTTTTACCCTAATTACCTCTGATCACACCAACAGCTGACACTAAATCGGTGTAATCAGGGAACCTAAAAGACAACATAAGGACTAGGGGTTCCCTCTAGTGGCCACTTGCCGTTACAACAATGCATAGCCAGCATAGCAACACAGAGAACACAGAATGTTCTCCTTTCCAGACCATTGTGAGGACAATAAGATAAAATGAAATCAGAAATAACTTTCTTCTCATAAACATTCTCAGTGCAACAAGAGGAATAAAAAAAACAGTAGTAATAGTGCAAATGGAATTATAGTATATCTAAAATGGTGTGGTGGTGGCATAGTGGGTAGGACACTTGCCTCTGGACCAAGAGGTAATGGGTTCAAATCCTAGCATATCACAAATGGGTCCTTGAGGAAGACGTTTAAACCAATGTTGCTCCAGGGAGACTGCCCCCTATAGGTAGGGGTGGAAGTCCCTTTGGATAAAAGCATCAACTAAATACCGTAAACGTCAATAACAAAATAACTAACAAATAACTATAACAGATAAAATAAAACAACAGATTAATAATGCAAGTGGTTATGAAAAGTGACAGTGTTTGTGCTGAGATTGTAGGTGATGAAAGGATGAGACTAACATTCAATAACATGCTGAAAATGTAATGATGATTATTAGGGACGTCCCGATCAGGTTTTTTGTCCTTGAGTCCGAGACATTTGATTTTGTGTATCTGCCGAGTCCCGATCCGATACTTCTATATATTATACTAAGGTGAATGATACCGAGTCCTGATCCGATACTACTATATACTATACTAAGGTAAATGATACAGAGTCCTGATCCGGTACTTCTATTTACTATACTAAGGTGAATGATACCGAGTCCCGATCCGATACTTCTATATACTATACTGAGGTGAATGATACCGAGTC
>JBBKCR010050522.1:0-10822 GCA_037577295.1 Ladigesia roloffi | reverse complement strand
GTCACCTTCGACTTGGATGCCCTGGGGGTAAGCAAATAAACATCAGATTTTCATTTTTGGGTGAACTATCCCTTTAAACAAACCTGGTTCAACTCACCTGTTAATTTAGTGGATGTTTAAGAAGGGAAACTGTGCTGGACAATGGCACTGGACAAAGGGAGTGAGTGGAGGTAAGACATTTTACTTGGCAACCAGGATGCAGGGGGTGCATTGGTCTGCCATTTACCCACGGTAACCCATAGAAACACTTCAGAAAGCCTAAGAGAAAAAGCCCATAAGAGCTCTTGTACTTTTTGTACAAACAATTTCTCCCCCCTCCATGTACATCACAAGGGAGTTTATGTTCTGGTCTTCATAAAATCTCTGTTTATACTTTACTGCTACAAGAATGTGGAGGTAGTGTTCTTTTCCATTTTTGAAGGACTTCTTGGTTATCTGTAAAAACAGACAATGTAGTTCACACAGTTAAAATTAATAGCAGCTATCTTGAATAGTGAATGTGTTTATATAGAAAACAGTATAACAACTTTAGTGGGAGGTGTGTAATGATTTAGACATTTGCTAATTGGGGGTCTAGAACCTTTTCATATTAATCAGCTTCGCAGAAGCTAGGTAGGAGGGATATACGATACAAAAACAAAATCGCGACACAGACACACCCCTTCCAACTCTTCCCGTATAAAAAACCCAGAAAAAACTCCTCAGGCAAGAAGATACAAGCATATAGAGAAGGAAGTTAGACACCTACTTGTCATTTGAGGTTTTTGAAGCTTTATAATTGCAGATATGCATGTCTATATACAAACAAATATACAAAAAAAGCATTTAAAGTTTAAACTCGAGGACAGCTGGACCATTTGCTATGTTAATTATGTAAAATCGCAGCCTTTTCAGTTATTTTAAGCCAATGGAATAAGCGTAAAGAAACTGATTGAAATATTCAGGTTCCTATTCGGTTCTGTCTTGTTTTTTTGCTGTAAATTTTTACAAATTACTGAAAATTTTAGATTATTTATGAATGTGTTTATTAGACTTAGTTGGATGTGTTGAGATTAGAGCTGGGAATTTAACGCGTTAATTAGATTAACTAATCACAGGAAAAAAATAACGCGCTAATATTTTTGACGCAATTAACGCTTTACCGCTTCCCGTTCAAAGAGTAAACAGCAGGGGAACCAAGTCCAAGATCACTGCTGCGTGAGCAGCCAGAGAGTGCAGTTCGGTTCACATCACATGAGTAAGCGTGTGAGATTTAGAAGAAAAATACGTTGTCCTGTGATGTCTTGTGAATGTTTTGCCGATTCTGACTCTGAAGGGGGATATTTGCCTTTTGGAAAAGAAGCTTGCACGTCTCCCGGTTCAACTCTGGAGCGCAGCTGCACGGCCGTGCAAGGAGAGAGTGAACATGAAGCACAAACACACGTTTATTTAACACTCTGCCCATCGGGAAAGTGTGTGAAATGGTGAACCCGCTCATAGTGTGTGAAGGAGAGCTGTTGGTCGAGCTAGAGGCAGCAGGAGAGGGAACATTGGGCTGGAACATTAGCTTTCTCCATCCAGACCTCCAGAGGGGCAGAGTCTCAGTGCTGTGGGCGGAGTGTGTGTGAGAGAGCTAGGAGACGTAGTTTATCAAAACTGTCATATACTGTAACATAATTCATATGTTTGGTTCTGTCAGTGATAAAAATGTCATGACCACTGTAGCCTAAGTTATAGACTTGTAATCAATAATAAATGGTAAAGCTTGAAAGTGTATATATGTGCGATTAAATACGATTAATTCGATTAATTAATCGCCACACCATGTAATTAATTAGATCAAAAATTTTAATCGCTTGACAGCCCTAGTTGAGATCACATTTGCTGCTATTGGTTTGATGTGGCTCGGCCACTATGGGGTAGGGAATATTTTTTTTTAACCGAGCACAGGGGCTTAGAGGTGTGCTTAGAAATTTTAGTTGGATACATTCATGTGTAAAAATGTGAACACCTTGCATGTTTTGTCTAGGTGCACATTATCTTTAAGCTGAAAATATGGAATATGGAAAATATGAAATATGGAATAGTTCTGGAGGTTTCAGTGCCTAGTTTCTATTTATTTGCTGACACGAGTAACACACTGGAGTTACAAAAATATACACATATTCATGCTTAATTGTGTTAAATTAAAATTATAATTAGCAGTTATGCAGAAAATGTACGTTAATGGAATGTGTTCTCTGTAGAAGAAATGCATGGCATTTGACCACAGCTGTTTCCCAGACTCAAAAATAGCTGCATTAATAATGTTTTCTTTTGCACCACAGGGGCACCATAGAGAGCATACTGACCAGCTGCATTTCAGCAGTGCCAGTGCTGCAGACTGAAAAAGATTTTGCAGACTGTTAAACGTCTCATGACATGGCATCTTCCACAACTGCTGGTTGTGTGCAAGCGCTCGTGCCGTCTTTTCATGCTGCTGCCATCTGGCAGACGGTATTGCAGCATTAATGCCTGATCTGTTTGAGCTTTTTCCTCCACAAACAATAAGGCTCAACGCACCCCTGTACACCCTATACACACCTGAGCGCGTTAAACTGCTTCATATACTTCCTGCCATTGTTCTGTAGCTTGTTCGATTTCACCATGTTCAGGCCACCTAGTGGCCAGTCGCTGTTGGCCGGTTGACATAAAAACTTTTTAAAGCCATAATTGGATTAATTTTACCTTGGAATAAAGATTGGAGTAATTTTGGACTTGTCATCTTTCAAATGAGTGAAGATTTAATTGGAGAAATTTTAAATGACGCCCTTTGAGTCCCAGAGAGACGCATCCAGGAGCCACGTGGTGAACTGCGAAAAAGTAAGAAAAAGGGTTTATTTTGCACTTTGCCGCCAGTGTTAACAGCTGGTTGGTGGTGATATTTTGCATTTGAGTTGGTTTTGAGATGTTTGTGTGAGTTTTAATTGAAGATGCTACCTGGCTAACTGTTTTAGCTGCTCTCATCTGGGGTGAATGGCCTGCCGGTCGGCAGCGTCTCGCGGCAAATTCAATTATGGGCTAAGTGGCAAAGAAGGCATAAAAAGAAAAGCTGTTTTTTTAATAATTCTATTATGAAATTATGGATTTTTAGCAGAAATATGTGCAGAAGAACTGGGGCTATGGATTTCCAGTGTTTGAGTAAACGATTTTTGTACAGGAAAAATAGGAATTGCTGAATTCCGATTAATTTTTTTCACACAAAAACATAAACTCCTGTTTTCCATTCCGTATCAATAATTTCCATTGTGTTGCAATATCTTTACACATTTTCTCTCTGGCACATGAAACTTCAGAGTCTTGGCTTTGAAATGTGTCCAACCGTGAGCAAAAAAACATTGTAAGACAGATCCCTAAACTTTATAATAATTGAATGAAAAATCCACGTTTGCTGTCAAAATTGGTGTGAAAGCTAACAGGTGGAACAGACACTTTATGATGCGCATGCAGCTACATCCACAAAACACATCTATGATACATTTGTACACTGGGTGTGTCTTTATTATAGACCAATATTTACACTGGTCTCCTGCTGATCATATGCAATTATAAAACACATCTAATTACATTCTGTTTGTTTTCTACTTGTCTACTGATGCAGCATTTGCAGTTTTAGATGTTAAAATCACCTGTGGTACATTTGTACTTGTAGTTGATTGATCATTTTAATATTTTATTTGCATGTGTTTTCAGTTGGATATGCTCATGTATATAGCCTAAGGCACTTTGGCTTTGATTTTCACTTTGATTTTAGCTCTCTTTTTCACTTCTGGTGTTTTGAGGTCAACACAACAGTGGCAGCTCTTGAACAGACATGATAGAACACTGGGACACTCTGACTGATCCGCTAAGTTGCAAGAATCCTAAATCTCAATTAGGAAATAATGAAATAGGTAACAGAATTCGCAGTGTGCCCACAGTTCATTAAACAGTGAGCCAAATGGACAGGAGTTCTCTCAAGAGACTAGTATAATCCTTACCTGACAGAACTGACTGTTATTAAGGCACAGAAATGCCTAACCAAATGCGACTACTCTTTCAGGCACCTTGCAAATTGTTAAAGCCATTTTTCTCAGCTCTGGAAAAAGTGTCATTTGGCTAGCAACGTTAAAATTTGAATACATTCTAGCAAACTTTAAAACATCTGTCTGCAAAATAAAAACAGCATTGTTGATAATTAGTGAGTTAATATGGAGAACACCAGTTAAATTTCTTGGATTTGGATTTTGTCGGCGGCTTCTAGTTTAATTCTGTTTACCTACAGGATTGTAGTACAAAGAAAGCATATTTTATTGTTTAGGAAAAAAAGGAACGAAACATATGCTTTTTCTGTCCCCACAGACACATTGGCTTGTTGCGAGTGAAGGGGAGAAAGATGAACCTGCAGAAAATCCCTCTGCAGACGGTCAGACAGTTCCTAATTGAAGATATAACACTGTCCATGCACACTGACCTCTTCAGCCCGGATCAGCCCAACGTCACACACAAAGTCCAGGCTTTCTGCCAGCAGAAGGTAACACACTGTATATATTTTAGGGCATTAATGACCAGATTTTTCCTAGTTGACTAATTCATCAAGATATTCGAAAGTCGAGTCGAGTATATTAACAGTCAACATGACATTTAAACTAAACTAAACAAAGGCTGATACCCTGAATGTTCTGGTAAATTTAAGTGTAAACAGAAAGTGGGAACAGTTAAAGCTCATCTCCTCTGAACCGGACTCCCTGCAGTGCTAGCATTAGCATGTTAGCTAGAGGTGCCGTTTCAGAATCGTGCAGAACGCCAGCACTTTTCCTGCACTTTCACACCAACACCAACAGGTTCTGCAGGTCTCCTGCTGTTTGTGTTCTAGAGTGAAGAATCTCCACACGTGAGATGTGTGTCTCTGTTCTCTGCTGCCGTCTGTCTCGTCTTGTTATTAGGGATGAGCCGGATACTCGGCTGAAACGAGTACGGATAAAGCACTTTTGATGTAATATGAGTCAGTATCTGTGCTCGGATTGAATACAAATTATCATTGGGTAGCTGACTGTGTCTGCGTTTGTCTGTCTGTAGTTTCGTTTTGCAAGCCAGCGCATGTCGAGATTAAAACATTTTTTTTTTACATATTTGGCTGTTCAGAGCTGGGGGGGCATAAGGGGGGGCAGGAGCAATACTAGAGGAGCTCTCTCTCTCTCACTCTCTCCCTCCCTCCCTCTCTCTCTTTCTCTCTCTCTCTGCCAGTCATCTGAGTTTTTTTTTTACTTCACGCCCTGAGTGACACTTTTTTGCTGTATTTTATAAAAACTAATAAAGGTAGTTGTTTTATAAATAATATTACAAATTAAGTTACACACACACACACTCACACATACCTGGTGTGGAAATAAATAAATATATAAATAAATCACAATGATCATTAAAAAATTAAAAGGAAAAAAAATACATTTATATTGAGATGAAAACTCTTATTCATTACATTTTACTTCATAATTGCAACCACACGTGTTGTATTCATTGTTGCAAAACTTGTTCTGTATATAGTTCGTTTGTTATTGTGATCAAAACCACTGATCTGAAGCTCAATGCTGAAGCTGTCATGTAAATAGTTTTCTAATCAGCAATAAATATATCAATTGCATGCTTAAAATAACATACAGGTTAAAGCCCTGCCCATTTCAAGACAACCCGACCCACTTCCTGGTTAAACACCACCCACTTTCAGTATAGGCCCCACCCAGTCCGAGTACAGATACAGATACAGATAATTCATCTGGTTAACAGATACAGATAATGCTGTACTCGCTAATCCCTTAAATATTAGGGCTGTAATGAAATACGATACAAAACCGAAATTGCTACACTCACGTCCACGAACCCGCGACACAGACACACCCCTTCCGTCTCTATCCCGTATAAAGTTCCCACCCAGAAACATACATTTTTCATCGTAATAGGAAGATTTTCACCTCAATTTCTTTTCTTTAACCGGGTAGCTGGGCATAGCGTTTCTTTTGTTTGAACGGAGCGGTGAACCGAGAGAGAAGACTCTTTCAACTCAACTCCTCCAACTCGACTCCTGAACCACTCTCAGTATGAATGGAGAGGAAGTGGTATTGAAGCGAATATTGGTTTATAATTTTGTGGTAAAGATATGGTGTCTTCAAACAAAATAGCGCCTCAGAACTTTTCCTCTCCTCCACCGCAAATGAATCGCGATATGAACTGAATCGTGAGTCAAAAATCGTGAAATGAACCAAATCGTGGATTCAGTGCATTGTTACAGCTCTAATATATATACAGCACTGTGCTGAAATCTTAAATTTTCTCATTTCTTCATATTTTGCTTCAAAACGGGTCACGTTCATGTATTTTTAATAAAATCATGAGAAATACTTTCCCAGGCTTCCTGATGGACTTCCATAGACTCTATTTTCACTCCAGTCCCTGAACATGACAAGTTTCAGAAGAATGCTTTATGTTTTTAAAGCCACACAGTGCGTATGAATTATTCAAACCTAACAAAAAGTCTTAAGTCCATCTTAAGCCCTGAACCAGTGAAGAAACAGATTCAGATGATTTCAGATGATTATGCAGTGATCAATATACTGTGCTGCTGAATGCTGAGTGGTTGAAACTCCTGATTATTTTAGACTCCTTTATCTTTTAATGTTTAGCAGCCTTTAATTGAATCTACTTAATGTGCTCACAATAACAGTTAGAGAGGGATCAAAGCAAAATAATTGAGGGGTGGCTCACTTCACACATTATGTAAAGTCTTGTATGTGTAACAGACAAACACATTTATTGATGACATGTGCACTCAGATTGTAGGCTAATGCACAATTTAACATTCAACATTCTTTGTTACATACATAGCTTTTCAATTTCTAGGAGAATGTGTCCCTGAATCAGCCCATAGGATAGTGCAGTGAACTTTAGATTAAAGAGAAATTTTTAATTGCTAAACTAAGGTAATGATACTATAGAATGAAAGAAGTACCGTAAATTCCAGAATATATACCGATTAAAAGCTGCATGCTCCAATTTTTGAAAGAAAATATATTTTGTACTTGTAGCCGCACCGGATTATAAGCCGCATGTGTCTCATATTGTAATATGAGATATCTACTAGGGGTGAGACATGATTATCGAATACTCTAATATTCGTTATACGTACGAATATTGAAGTTATTTCGAACACCGTTATCTCACTTAAGGGACTCCGAAAAAAACAGGGAACAGAAATAAGGACGTTTCCTCACCAATACATCATGTAACGCATTAATTCAGGCAGAGGGTGTCGCTAACTGTGTCATATGAAGCTGGAATCAGCCACTACCAGGCACAGTCACCTGAGAGCGGCGCCCCCCGCAGGGGTGACTTCAGGCCGTTTCACCGGATTTAGCTTTATTGGCTCGTTAGTTCTAAATGTGGTTAGTGATGCATTTTAAAATTGAGAGTCTAGAATAGAGTTTAATAGGTACGTTGCTCTTGTTCATTTACTGTGCTGTGATTTGGAACAGTGTGTGTCGTGTGATTAAACAGTTTGTGAAAAATAACTTTCTGCCGTCATGGGTTTGTGCACATGCATGTGTGCGTGCAGGGGGGTTAGTTCGAATAGTTTTTTTGCCAAAAAGTCACATCCCTAATATGTACACAGATTTTTTTTACTTTTAAAGTTACGGTAACATAAACAAATACATATTGCAAATTGTTTTATTTTTCGTAACGCGGCTCCCTTTAAGTAAGCGTATGTATCAGTAACACACACATTCTGTTCTTCTGCTTTTTTACTGAACAGTGAACAACATTCCATCTCCTAACGGTCGGTAAAAATATATCCTGTATGTATACTGCAGCTATCAGGAAAAGTTATTGATCGCCATCTTCATCTTCCTTATCTTCATCATGAGCGGGCCTTAGAGGGCAGTGCCCGCCTTCGGACTCACTCGGGCTTGCCCTGGGAATACGAGCTGCCCGTGATTGGTCCGGGAGATCGCAAATCCGTGTCTGGCAGCGGGTCTGGTTAAGGGGAAATGTTTTTGGCATCCAAGCATTAGCCTCACCGTATTATTAGCCGCAGGCTTCAAAATTTTTGAAAGGGGAAAGAAGTAGCGGCTTATATTCTGGAATTTAAGGTATATTCTGAATCAACAAACATTAAATTTACAACATGCAAAAATGTAATAGAATATCTATAGTTTCTATAATCACGCTTGGAGCCATAGTAATATCTTGAACGTGATTTATTCTTATTTCCTTGTACATAAATACAATATGTGGACAATAATATTGGGACACATCTCTTGATTATTGAATTCTGGTGTTTCAATCACCCGCATTGCCACAGGTATGTAAAATCAAGCATACCAAGACATTGTGGAAAACGACATGCTTCCAACTTCATGGACAATGTTTAGGGAAGACACTTTTTTATTCCAGTATGACTGAGTCCCAGAGCACAAAGCTAAGAAGTTTGGAAGAACTTGACTGACCCGCTCAGGGATGAATTGGAATGAAGCCAGGATTCTCATTAAAAATCAGTTCCTGACCACATAAATACTCTACAGAGCAAATGGTCACAAATTCCCACAGAAACTCCAAAATCTGGTGAAAAGCCTTCCAAGAAGAGTGGAATCTGTTAAAACTTCAAATTGGGAACAGCTTTATATTAAATCTAAATTTTCAAATGCAATGTAATTAAAGTCCCTGTTGATGTGATTGTCAGGTGTCCCAATACTTTTGTAAATATAGTGTATACATAAGCATGCTTGTTTAAATGTGCAAGTGCAGTTCAGTCTGGTTTTGAGCACTGCAGGGTGACATTTCTCTTGTTCTGTATGCTGCCTGTGACTGATAGTTAATAATTCAACAGGCTGCTTCAGGTCATTGCATGCGGAAAAGTACACAGCCATCTCCATGCATACACAACTGAATATTTTTGACATAAACATGTAAAGTGCTTCTGATAGTGCATGTGATTTTCTCTGCCCTGTCCAAATATCTTGCTATATTCCTTTCCATTCACACTCGGTCGTGTCCCCTGAAACAGATCTCTTTCTCAGTCTTTGAGAATTTAAGATGCTAGAGAAGAGATGGTTAAGTGCTGTGGCTGTACTGTGGCTCGATCGATGGAAAAGTTTTGAGGCCATTACTGATTTTTATCTGATATTACAAGGTCAAAAGCATTCATCAGCTTTACTGCTGCACATTACTGTCACTTGTTCACAGTGAGTTATAAAATAAAGACAAGATTTCTCAACAAATGGGTAAGGTTAAAATCTGTAGCCTACAATTAGAAATATTGTTGCATGTGTGGGAGGAGCCTAAAAGATGTCTAAGAAACATCATTTGTTTCTTTTAATTTCTTTTCATGGAAACATATTTTTGATTTCAGACATAATGACCTCTTATTTTATTTATTACATTATGTAATATATACCTCACATTCCTCAGTCTAATCAGCATTATTCACATTTTTAGATAATTTTGTATTCTTTCGTCAGTTTTCTTTCACTACATTACCCAGCATGCATCATACAGTCAGTGGGAGTGTATAGAAGCTAATAAAAACAATTTGATGTTTGAGATCCAAGCAGTTATATTTGATATCTGTCTTTCTTCTGATAAATAGCCAGAGAATGTTTTGTCAGCGGGTGCAGAGGGACAGACGCAGAGCGAGAACGTGCTTTCTTTGTTACTGGTTCTTTAATAAACACAAGTTCCAAGCAGAAAACAGTGAGCTGAAATGGAGCACTCGAGCTCTTTTGACTGGAAACACAACGTTAATACAAGTTCATATGGCAGAAGGTTTGCCTTCTCTCTCCGTCCGGAATCACCCCCAGACTCCTACCAGGGAAGCCTGCACTACATCCGTCTCAATTTGAAATACAGAGCAGGACAGAAAGTGAGTGGTGTAGGGGTTATTAATAATTAAATATTAATATTCGGCTCAATCCCAATATTCCCTACTAATAATAATACTGGGATAGATTTTAGTTTAATTTAGATATTTCTCCACCAGAATCAGTTTAGGCTGATTCACCCTGTACTTAACTGATTGATTAATAATCAATTAGTATTTGATTATTTATTGATTAATTAGGGGTTTTCTATCAAGCAGGGCATTAAGCATCTGCATGAACAGTTCGGCCTGCGAATTACCGGTAACATATTTAGATGAATTGTGGTCCTACAGCCTTATACAGATCTTCAATGGTTAAGCTTTGTTTGTTCAGAGATGCTTTAAATTCCTGTAATTTTGCATCTACTGCAACACCATCAATTTGCTCCAAGGACAACTGCTTTCGTTTACGACTCAGCTCTAGCAGAAGTTTCCGCAGTTTCAAAATCCAGGCAACTACTACTTTAAGATGTTTCCATCCTGTAAAGTAATGAAGAAGTTTACTTGTGGCATTATGCTCATTCCGCAAAATCACAACATTTACTTTCCACTCATTTTTTACTACTCAGTCGTACTCAGTCAATGTCAAATCACTTGGGAGGAACTGTATGTCATTCGACTTCCAGAGAAAACTGGGACCTTCAATCCATCGCTTATTGCCCAGAAAAGATTCCACTTTCAAACCCCGGGATGCATCATCTGCAGGATTTTCTTTAGAGGGTACATATCGCCATTGTTATGGTTGCGTTGTATCTCTTATATAAGACACACTATTAGCAACGAATGTATGAAACCGTAAGTCCTCGTTTTTAATATAATTGAGGACAGTTGTACAATAGGTCCAAAAGAATGAATCTTCCAAAGGAAATTGCAACAACTTCTTCAACATAATGTCAACCTTAACTGCCAGGACAG
>JBBKCR010050511.1:0-10823 GCA_037577295.1 Ladigesia roloffi | reverse complement strand
AAAGAGACACAGAGAGAGAGACAGAGAGAGAGAGACAGACAGAGAGAGAAAGATTGAGAGAGACAGAGCGAAAGTGTGAGACAGAAAGAGAGAGAGAGACAGAGAGAGAGAGAGAGAGTGAGAGAGAGAGAGAGAGAGACAGAGAAAAAGTGCGAGACAGAAAGAGAGAGAGAGAGAGACAGAGAGAGTGAGAGAGAGACAGACAGAGAGACAAAGAGAGTGACAGAGAGAGAGAGGAAAGATTGACAGAGAGAGAGAGACAGACAGAAAGTGCGAGACAGAAAGAGAGAGAGAGAGAGAGACAGAGAGAGTGAGAGAGAGACAGGCAGAGAGACAGAGAGACAAAGAGAGTGACAGAGAGAGAGCGAGAGAGACACGGAGAGAGAGAGAGAGAGAGAGAGAGAGAGAGAGAGAGAAGGAGACTTTTTTTACTTTTAAAAGCACATTTATTTATCAGTGTACACACACCTTCAACTGTACTCTAAACATCAATCCAAGACAACATTACCAGCAAAACCCCAAAACTCTGTCACCAGAAATCGTTACAAGTTCATTGTCCATCATCTGGTAAAAACTGTGAGTCCACCTGAACACATGCTTCCACCAGGGTTCTAAACAAGAGAACCACATCAACGTCCTGGCCCTCCTGACGCAGCCGCAGGGTTTTCCAGACTGACAGCTTCGCTTGGCCAATGAGGAAGTTGGCTAGGCTTTGTGAGGAAGTTGGCTAGGCTAGGCTTCATTTCCCTTTGTGAGGTTTGGAAAATTTACACCTGAAAATAAAAACAGTATCCGTCATCATTATCCCCAGAGCAGCGAGCCGGCGACCTAGCAGCCTCATCAGTGGTGCCAGTCTGGCACAGTGGCAAAAAATATGAAACACTGTGTCACGTTCCCTGCAGTATGAGCACTGAGTATGAACACATGAAGCTGTTGCTGGGCAGTGCACCATGCAGGATCCTCCACTGGAGATCCCCTGAGTGCTTGGGGAACGGCCCTTTATAGAGGGACCGCCATGATGGCCAGAGCTCCCTCGGAGCCACCAAGTCGGCCCTCCACGTAGTGTCCGGCCTCCCTTTCAGGTCACTGAAGAAAAAAGATTTAACACTAAAGAGGTACAAAGTTTTCCTCCCAGCCAGTGAAAACCAAATGTCTAACAGGTTCCTAAAGGAAAGGATCTGACCGGTGTCCGTGTAACCAATCGCAGCCAATGGGGTGACGCACAGTTCTGGGAAGGTGGGGCAGGTGGGGCACTCTTACCTGGGAGGTTGTGTAAGTGTGCCTTAAAGGAAGGGGGAAAGGAGCCCTCAAGTTTACTTAACAGGTTCCCAAGCACCCTCACAGACCGTAACCCTACCCGAGCAGCAAGGGATTCAGGTGAAAGGAGACAACCAGAAGCCGCGTTTAAAACTTGCTCGACCTTCATGACCCTGTATCCTAGTAGCATTTTATCAGTTGCGTCAGCTAGAGACAGTTGCGAGGAGAAAAAGGGATTTTCAAACGGCGGTTCTTCAACCCCAAAGTGGTCATTGTTCACCCAAGCCACTCGGAAACAGCGCCAAGCATCCAGCGCTGATGCATAAAACCCCCCCACTCCAACGTACTGAAGTGCGTCACCGGACTGTAAAAACACCTGCCTATCGTACTGAAGCCCCCGCAGGCACGGAGTAGGGCGAGGGCCACATGCCTCCACGGCAGGTGCTCAGTCCCATATAGCAGCTTCTGGGCGCACTCGAGCCTCATCCCCCGGACCTTACTCTACAGGTGGACCAGGCCCTGCCCTTCCTCACAAACCGGCAAATGCAGGATTCCCGGAGGGAGCCAGTGGAACCCATTTAAAAAAAAGCAGTGAAGGCTGTCTGGACCTGGTGCAGAAGGTCCACCGAGGGGTCTAGCACCATCAGCCGGTGCCACATCATGGAGGCAGCCAAATTGTTTATAACCAGAACTCTCCCCTGGTACGAGAGCTGGGGTGAGATCCACCTCCAGCGCTACAGTTGTCCCGTAATCCTATCAGCCATTCCACTCCAGTTCTGGTCCATGAAGTGCTCGGTCCCCAGGTAAATACCCCTCCCTGCTCCATGCACACTGCTGGGGCAACTGAGGAGGGCCCCGCTCAGACCACTGGCCCAGCAGGTATGTGGCACATTTTCCCCAGTTGACCCGAGCAGAGCAGGCACGTTGAAATTTGTCCAGAAGGTCCGTGAGTACCTCCACATCCTTACTGGACCTGATGAAGATAGTGATGTCATCAGCATAAGCAGAGAGCTTCACATTCAGTTCTCCTCCAGCTGAGACACAAGGTACCAGAACTCCCTGGAGATGCTTACAAAGAGCGTGGAGCAGCGTCTCCACCGCCAGAGAGTACAGAATCCCAGACAGCCCACAGCCCTGCTGGATCCCTCTGGTGACGGAGAATGGCCTGGTGAGAAACCCATTAATTTTCAGCAGGCTACAGACATTCGTGTACAGGAGTTTTATATAGGAGATCAGTTTTGGCCCAAAACTGTAAAGTAACGTATGGAAAATACAGGAAAGTATGGTCCACCCTGTCGAATGCTTTTCCCTGGTCCAGAGAAACCAAACCCACATCAAAACCTCGATCAGACACTAAAGATAATACGTCTCTGACCAAAAAGAGATGATCAAAAATAGAACATCCTGGTACACAGTAAGTCTAATCACAGTGCAGAATAGAGGAGACACATTTTTTCAGCCGGTTGGTCAGGGCTTTGGACAGGATCTTGTAATCCACACCGAGAAGAGAGACCGGACGCCAGTTTTTCAAAAGCCTCAGATCCCCTTTCTTGGGCAGCAGTGTCAGTACAGCCCTCTGGCAGCTGGATGGAAGAGAGCCCGCATCTACACTCTCCTGGAAGACTGCAAACAGATCCACACCAAGCAGAATCCAGAAAGATTTATAAAATTCAGCAGTCAGGCCATCCAGCCCTGCTGCCTTCCCAGCTGACTGCTTGTGAACAGCAGCTGTGAGTTCAGCCAGAGTCAGGGGCTGTTCCAGCTCATCCCTGTCCGTGTCTGGTAGGTGTGGTAAGTCCTGGAGAAACTGGTCAGCCACTGTTTGATCACAGGGCTCAGCCCGGTACAGGTTCCCATAAAAGTCTATTGAGTGCTGTATAATTTCCTGTTTATTTATCGTGCTCCGCCCATTTGGAAGTATTAAGTGGCGGAGAGGCTTCTTCTCAACTCTGTGTTTCTCCAGGCCAAAGAAATACTCTGTGGGTGCATCCATATCAGCCGCCTGGGTGTAGCGGGCCCGGGCCAGAGCTCCAGCCCCTCTCTCCACCAGCAGGTCCTTCAGCAGGAGTCGGGTCCTCTGCAGGTCCTCAGCATCTCTCGCCCTGCCATGCTGTACTCCTGCACTCAGCCGAAAGATCTCCTCCTCCAGTCTCTTAATCCGGGACTGTAAGCTCAGCCTGGAAATATGCAGCATAATTCTGGCAGAAAAGCTTACTCTGCACTTTTCCAAGGTCCCACCATTGACTGAGGGACTTAAACTTTTTCTCTCTCCACACCTCCCAGAAAAAAGAGAAAGACTGTGCAAAGTGCTGATCCTGAACTAATTTATTATTAAACCGCCAGTAATCGTGTCATGAGGAGAAATCAGAGCAAGAGAAAGCAACAGAAACAAAGTGATGGTCTGAAAGAGGGAAAAGAGTGATACCACAGTTTAGAACCCTGCACTTATTCTCATTTCTAAAATAAAACCTGTCCAGCCGAGCAGCTGACACCAGGTTATGGTCACCTTCATCCAGGTATACTGTCTGCATTTTGGGAAATGATCTCTCCACACATCAATCAGGTTATAGTAATTGACTGCAGCCCTCAGAACAGAAGCTGAACCTGGGTGAGGCTCCTCGTGAAAACCACAACACTCTCCTGTGACAGGTTACTTAGGAAACCATGTAATTCCTTAAAAAAGCCCACCCGTTCAGAGCCTACATTAGGTGCATAAATGTTAATAAATGAGAAACACAGACCATGCAGGGAAACCTGAACACACAGCAGCCTCCCATGTACAACCTCTGCAACCACTGGTTGCAGAACTTGGAGCCTCTGTGAGAACAGCAGAGCGACTCCAGCACTAAAAGAAGAACCTTTCTAAAAATTATCTGACCCCTCCAGTCAGCTCGCCATTGAGCCTGGGTCCTCTCATCACTGTGTGTCTCCTGTAGAAACACCACATCAGCCTTCTTCAGAGCAATATATTCACACAGCGCAGCCCTTTTTGTAGCGTTTCGACAACCATTAGTATTTTGTGAGGCAAAAATCAACTTGGCCATAAAAAGGGTTAAAAAGCCTGACATGAAACAAGAAAAAAAAGACCACAAAACCCACTGTACTGCTAGCGGTTGCGTAGCATTCTCCGAACAGTACCCATCAGTTTCTTTAGCCTGTATCGCTTCTTTTGGTCAAGCTCGCCTAAACTAGATTTCCTCATTGCCATTGTACAACAAGCCAGAAACAGTTTTAAATCAGGAAAATAGGACTGTAATTTGGGTTTCCTCTGACCTTTACTGCTATCTAGAAAGTGACTGATCTGCTCAAGAGAGTAAAGCTTTTTCCTACCTACAGAGATGCTGGAGTCCACAGAGGCCTGTGAGTCCTCCAGGTCATCAGGCAAACTCTCTAGATCCTCATAATCACTATCAGATTCAAGTACCTGCATGTCCAGCTCAGGTCTGTGTTGTTCCGCTGCGGCTCGGTCTACAGATTGGGCAGTGCAGGGCGCAGCAGGTGCGGGATTGCCCACCGTGCTGCCCGCAGCAGGTCTCAGCTGCCCAGCAGCAGGTTCTCCCGCGGGCAAGCCTGCCGCACATGACCAAACCCACCACACGCAAAACATTTCACACTTTCTGAGCTGATAAAGATTGTGTAAACTTTTCAGTCTACTGTGATCTTAAAGGAAACGTCCAAGACCTCCTGTGGCGCGTTAAGAATTATAAACGTCTGTCTCTACAAAGACATAACGTGTCTGAATTCAGTGAATTCAGGGGGATCATTTTAATCGGGCTCACCAGCTTCCCGTAGCGCCCCAGAGTGTTCGTCAGTATCTCAGGCTTAATAAACGGGGGAACATTTGACAACACATTTTTAGACGGGCTTGACAAAGGAAGCAATTGAACAAATTAATTTTTTATAGTGAAACCACTTTCAATAAAGTCGTCAACCATAGAGATCCTTCAGAAAAATAACTATGGCTTAGTTAATTCGGGATGCAGACAGTACATTGGCGGCACCAACAACTATGCCGACCGCGAGCAGACAGTTCTCCACCGAGACGGCGGGGTCGGGCATACACTTAAACCCGTGTCTGAGGCTCAGACACGAGAAACTGTCCTCAATGACAGCGGCCATACTGGCACACCGGCCGGAATCAGCGAGAGAAAAAACACTTGGCAGCAAATATTATTAAACAACACTGATAACTACAGTGAGAAAAAAAGAAAGGAAAAATTGGGAAAGCCCACTGCAAGCTCTCACTCACCACGCTCCACTGCTCAGACGCTCACGCACGAGAGAGAGAGAGAGAGAGACAGAGAGAAAGTGTGAGACAGAAAGAGAGAGAGAGACAGAGAGACAAAGAGAGAGAGAGAGACACAGATAGAGAGAAAGTGCGAGACAGAAAGAGAGAGAGAGAGAGTGAGAGACAGACAGAGACATAGAGACAGAGAGAGTGACAGAGAGAGACACAAAGAGAGAGAGAAAGAAAGAAAGAGAGAGAGGAAAGGGTGACAGAGAGAGAGAGAGAAAGAGAGACAGAGTGAGACAGAGAGTGACAGAGAGAGAGACAGAGACAGAAAGGGCGTGAGAGAGAGAGACAGACAGATAGAGAGAGACAGAGAGACAAAGAGAGAGACAGAGAATTGAATTTCAACAGGCCCTTTATTACTCACACACAAGGAAATACACAAGCGGTAAGAACCAAATCCAATTAATTTAAGATAAAAACAATAAAAAAGTAATAAATAAAAACAGGAGTATATACAAACACATGGGAGATTTCAAGAAAATCACAGGCAAAAATTACATAAAATTGGCAGCGAACACCAGGTCAGAACCACGCAGACAACAGAGACCACAGTGGCACCAACACAGGCCGTTAAAACGATCCAGGTCATTCATTTGTATGGCTGCATACAAATGAAAATCAGCAAGGACTCTGGCCCTAACGAGCCCTTTAAAAGTCCAGAGGAGATCACTGCAGCGACCAGTCTGAATCTTATCCCTCCTGGTACAATAGACAGACAACTTGGCCTGTCCCAGGAGGAAATTTAGCAACTGCCACTTCAGTTTCTGTCCCCGCCGGAACACACAGCCAGATAAAAACTTGTTCTAAAAACACTTCCCAGACAGAACTAAAAACAGTGCGTAAAAACTCAAATAACGGACCAAGCCTCTCACACTCCATAAAACAATGAAAAACAGTTTCCCTCAAGCAGCAAAAAGGGCACCAGTCAGAAACCCCCCTGTTTAAAACCGAAATAAAAGTATTGACAGCTACACAGCGAACTCCACATCAGCCGCAACGCAGAAGAGGGAAACTTAGACCTTATTCACACATGCCGAATAGAATTGCCGTCCAGAGGCAGTATGTAAGTCCAGACGGCCCAGGGCCTTAAGGTCCAGCAGCGGCCCCTGAAACTCTGGGCCACTGCAGTCAGGGACAAGTCCGAGCTCCGGAAAAGATCCGTCATCCTCCGGCAGAGCGGCACCGCTCGAATAGTCCACCAGTCGCACCTTCTCCTCCTCACACAGGGCCCTGACGACAAAGTCCAGGGCCTTTTCCACAGTCCAGCCGGACCGAACCCCCAGACGAGCGCTGACTGTGGTGGCGTCCTGAAGACCGGGTCCGGCCACGTCCACCAGCAGATGCAACCTCACCAGCCCCGCCTTCCTCAGGAGAGCTCCACAGTTCGGAACCATAGGAGACGGGTCCAGCCGGGCACCGTACACAAGCGGCTCCTCCAGAAGCCAGAACAAAGAGGAGGAGGGACCCCGTCTCTGCTTCTTAAAAAGACACCATGTCGTTAATACACTTTTATAAAAAGTTGACAGTCGAGAGTCAAAGATGAAAAAGTTCAGTAAAAACAGTGATCTGTGCAACCCCAAGTGCCCCAAAATGGCCTGAACCACAGGTCTCCACACCAGGTCGTCAGGGCCAGTCAGGAGCCTCTGGATAAAACCCATCCGGAAAGCAGCTGTCCTGCTCTCCAGGTGAACCAGACCCTGCCCACCCTCATCCTTAGATAAAAACAGAACCCAGTGGAACCCAGTGGTACCGGTCCCAAAAGAACCCAACCATTAGTGCCTGGGGCTGGGGCAGCAGACCAGGAGGCGGAGCCACACAGGCCAAATGATGCCACAGTGAAGAAGCCACAAGAGTGTTGATGATAATAACTCAAACACGAAAGGAATGCTGGAGGAGGAGCCACCTCCACCTGTCCAGACGACCCTTCACCGAGTCCATCACCCCACTCCAGTTCTGCTCCATAAAGGAAGCACTGCCCAGAAACACCCACAGGTACTGGAACCCGTCTGTCCTCCACTGCAGTCCCCCTGGTAAAAGAGGAGCCAGGGGCATTTTTACTCATTTTTTGAACACTCAAAAAAATGAAACCTTGACTTTAATTAATTTTTTCTTGTCAACAGGTTCCACAAATTTTAATTATGTAACTTGAAAACAAAGTTGAGACGTAGTTATGTGGACCTTAATAGAAAAAATCATTTGAAGTCAACAAACACAATTCTTTTAAGTAAACTGAACGTAAATAAAGTAAGTAAAGTGCACAACCTTCTTATTCATTTTTTTTAATGAAGAGCCACAGAAAATAGTGTGTTATGACAATTTGAACCCGAACCTACCACAAAAAAATGTATCCAAAAAAAAAATTAGTTTCTACACTTTTCCATTCTTTAGCAATCAGCTGTAGAAGAGAGTTGGGTTTTACCAACAAAGGGAGAAAAACTTTTTGTGAAAGAGACATTTAAAGCAGAACGGTGTCTTTGACACTAATAGTTTTTTGCTTTGTGACCCCTCTAACATATAAAATAGTTGTTCCTTTCTATAAAACAGTAGAAACAACACTGAGAAAGTTTTTTTTTTTAATCAAAACAATAATTTATTTACAAATATACATCTACATACATGGTGCAAACATATGTATGTGTGCGAGCGCACGTTTCCACCCCTACACTGAATCAATAGCTTGATGCCAGCCAGAATCTTGCCCAGGACTTGTGCTTGATGCATGACCTGTACATTATAGAAATACAATATATACATTTACATAAATATCAATATACAGTATGTCAATATGTGATTTGCGGCTGCAGCATGTGGTGCTAAATACCTTTTTTGTCTTTCTTCTGCGCACTACCAACAGTGCAACCGACAAATGATAGAAATTGCCATATTAAATTTGTAAGTGTTTGTGTGTGTGTGTGTGTGTGTGAGAGAGAGGGGGGGGATTTGCTGTCGTATGATGTGGGGAATACTTGTACCTGTCTTTTTCACACTGTGAGCAGTGTGATCTCTGTTGGATGCTCGACTTGTAAATTGCAGAAATATTATGATTTTTATTATTGCTATTATTTGCTGCAGTGTGGTGTGATGTTGAGAATACTTTTGTTTTTTTACCTTTCCTCTCCACACTTTCAAAAGCAATGGGAGAGTCATCTCTGTTGGATGCATGGTCTGTAAAAATTTGTAAAAATTTTTCACATCAGTATTGACAACGTAAGTTACAGGCCATAACTTTATACAGTGATGGGCCAAATTGGCGTGTATGTCGCATGGACTGACAGTGGGGATTAGCGTGGTTGGGTGTCTAGGCGGTAAGCAACAAATCAAGCGATCAAAGCTAACAAAATAAAAAACATTAGGTCTTACCTCTATCATGCTCTCCATGAGCATCCGGGGACGAGGCTTTGCTGCCGATCCAGATGGCAGCCACTCATTTTACGTCTGAGAAAGATACTCTGTCTTCGATTTCTTTCTGTTCGGCGCCATTGCTAACTTCTTTGTTAGCATCCTCCAGGCTTCTACACACATCTCCCATCCAAATTTGCACTACTGCCACTGGCAGGTCAATTTTGTCATTACGTTCTATGTATGCAAGCCTGATATTTACAGACAAGCTTCCCCAGGTTGTCTCCCAGCCCGTCCTGTCAATTTAAAGTTAAAAACGCCTCACTCTTACCCCAGTTCACCCTAGCAGAGGAGACAGAATTAAAAGCAGTCATAAGATCAATTAAAACATCAACGTCCTCCTGGTCATTAATTAAAACAATAATATCGTCTGCATAAGCAGAGACACAGATCCCTCTAGGCCGCGAGGGCAGAACCAGACCATGCATAACATTCCGAATCTTATGCAGCAAAGGTTCAATGCCGATACCTTATAAAATCCCAGATGGGGGCACCCCTGGCATATACCCCTGTCCAAGTTAAAGCACCATTAACCTTGAGCACACTGTCAATGTCACTATACATCACTTTGATCATGGCCATAATCCCAGCGCTGAACCCAAAACTCGAAGAGTTTTCCACAGCTAAGAATGTTCAACGCAATCAAACACCTTTTACTGATCCAATTGACCAGTGTCAATATCCAAAAGTCTGGAGACGTCCAAAACATCCCTAATTAAGTTGATGTTATCAAAAATAGACCTGTTGGGTACACAGTAGGACTGATCACAGTGAATGATCTCAGAACCTCCTTCACCCTGTTGGCCAAAGCTTTAGAGCACAGCTTAAAGTCCGTGCAGAGAAGAGCAATGGGGTTCTTAATGTCCTGCAGGTCCCCTTTTTGTGGCAGCAGGGTGACCACTGCTCTCCTACAGCTCAGAGGCAGCAGCCCCTTGGCCAGACTGTCATTCAGCACCGCCAGGAGATCCTCCCCCAGAACTCCCCAGAAGGCTTTATAGAAGCCAACAGGGAGACCATCAATGCCCAGGCGCTCTCCCATTCTCCAGACCCATGAGAGCCGCATGCAGCTCCAGAAGAGTCATGGGTCGCTCCAGTTCTGCATTGGACTCCTCAGACAGCTGTGGCAGGCCCGAATGGAACCCCTGCAGAACCCCTATCTCTGCACTGCACTCACTCCCAAACAGGTCAGCATAGAACGACACTACACGCTCACGAATGAGACGACAGTCAGTGAAGACCCATCCTCCACACGTAAAGCATGTATCATCCTGCTCTGGCCATTTTTTCTCTCCAGACTGAAAAAGAACTTGGATGGAGCATCCATTTCAGAAACAGACTGGAAGCGAGATCGGACCAGCGCCCCCTGTGCCCTCACACCCAACAGGTCTTTCAGCTTTGTCCGTCTGGATTTGAGAGCTTCAATCCGCCCTCTCTATCCTGTGGTGGTTTCCCAACCCTGCAACTCCACCACCGCAATCTCCAGAGGCTCAATAGACCTGAGCACATCCCTAGTGACATTGACCGTGTGCTGCTGACACAACTGTTGAATATACACACTCCCACTGTTGCAGTGATAAAAACTCAGTTGTTCTTAACCTAAAACCAGACCAAAAGTCATTAAAAACATCTTTAAAATGCTTATAATGTAAAAGAGACGTGTTAAAATGAGGCGAAGCAGCACTACGGGAGGAAACTAGAGTCATAACTCCAACAGAGCGACTCTAGGAGCCTGTGGCAGGGACTAAGGTCAATTACGGACTATAAAGCACCAACAACCGGTACGACGAACGTGGACACGACTCTGGCAGACGAGCTGAACACATTCTATGCTCGCTTCGAGGCTGCAGCTAAAGACGCTAGCGATGCTAATGCT